>VDFB02026592.1:0-17552 GCA_007258455.2 Sequoia sempervirens | reverse complement strand
TAGGAACATCCGACCAAGACCAATTCCACCCTTGGAGTGGCGTACTTAGCATGGGAGGCCTGTAAACAACATCCTCCTAACTTACTCCCTTCAACCTTGCATTTGATTGATTATAGAATAAGGACATTCATAGATATATATATATATATATATAATCTATTCATATTTATATTAAAGTCATTACTACTTATAAGACTCAATAATTGTTGCAAGCATCATTATTGCATAATCGTAAATCATGTATACATATATATATAATTATAATTAGTTGTTCCATAACATATTAGTAGTGCTATAAAAATCAATGGTATATGCATAATCTTATTATTCTAAAATGACATCCATAGAAATAAATAACATCATTAGAATTGATACCTATAAGTATAAATTACACTATTATTTGAATCCATATCTAATTATTAAATATCAATTTATTATGATGCATCAACTTATTATTATTTAATTCATAAAGTATTTATTAATATCCTTATCTTAATGTCATCAATCTTATTATTTTAATTCATAAAGTATATATTATATATCCTTATCTAAATCCTAATATATTTGTTAAACGTATTATGTAAACTAATGAAATACTTACCACTTACCTATTACCTGATCTGCAGAAGATCCTTTTATTCCAGCCAGCGATGCCTTTTCTTTCTTATTCCCTCTCTTTCCTTCATTTCTCTCCCTTCGATCTATTTTTATATCTATATATTCAAATGAAAGGATGCATCTTTTTGAAGAGAGGTGTCTATATGAAAAGACACAACCTTTTATTAATACTCAATTGCTGCCTTCCCTGCACTTAATCGTTGTTTTTAATTCTGTTTTCTTTTTATTCCAACTGTTGCCACAATCGTTGCCTTTACATTAAGTCTAGCATTGCTTGTTGATGCAATGCAGGGGTCACAACTCAATCAACTGTAGTCACACTCCACACCCATGTGATTCATTCTTCCCAATAACCAACATTCAAGACAACTTTCCTTCACTATGCAACTTTTGATTTACTAACTCACAGGCCCATAACCAGGTCACTCACCTCCTTCAGACTCCTTAGGAACACAACTCAATCCCAAATAAACACTTATCATGGTCTTCCCTTATGCCTATTGACCAAACATACATTGAATGCCAATTTCCTAGTAGCCTTGCAACAGCAAACTGTCAAACATATCTCTTAATGCAGATCTAAACTCCAGACTATAAGTAACTTTTTAGACACCTTTTAAGGGGTTCTAAAACATATGAAAAATGCAGAATAAGTTGTTTGTAACATATGCCTCAAAACTGACTGTACCCAGGTTCTTGACTGTCCTAATTAAGCTTGAATTAGACAGGGCTTATTGAATCTAATACCTCCAGACCCACATCTACTTAACCAACACCTTACACATTCCAAATCCGGTCTGCTCTTGCTAATTTGACCATCAAAAATCCCATTACTTAGGTATTTTCACAAACCCTATACTGTAGGTTCCAAATTGTTCACAATACTCTGTTTGCAAGCTAGGGCATCATGGCAACTGCCCAAAACCACTTCTTCAGAACCTGCAACTTAAGAATCCTTGAGCATACGTACATAACTCTCTACACACCAATTTTTAGGAGAATTCAACAGTAAAATATTGAGAAACACAATTTTTAATGCTCACTGATTACCCTAGAACAGGGTTTTATCCCGCCTAGAGAGTTTTGCTCATAACTCTTACAAAACTGAATGGATTTAAATGAAACAAAATGCATATTAAAGAGGATTCACAGGGCTCTCACTTACAATGGAGGAGGAGCGGATTCATGCACAGAATATGGCCGTACAATGGCCTGAAATCAGATAAAATGCTGGTAAATAACAGAAAAACAAAGAATTACATTGAATTTCTTCCTCATACACCATCCTCCAGCCTTCCTCGAAGTTTGTGAGGCTTCAAAATGCCTTTATAAAGAAGAACCAACGCCTCAAACTAACTCTTTAACTACCTGACTCTTGACATTCCTCCATTTTACAATTTGTTGCATTTTTGCAATATTGTCATGACAACAATTTGTCAATTTTTTGCAACTTTTACATTTAATGCCCAATGAACCCAAAATGACTAACTATGACCCAGAACAAACTCAAAATGGTCTATTAGACCTTATTACAACATGAAATCAACTATACTAAATCAAAACCCAAGATTGCCTCTTGGAGGCATGAATTTGCAAGGGTGCTCCTGCACCATGCTCCCGGCCAAATAAAAACTCCAAGTCCTCTTGGATTGTTAAATGCTCCTCCTTGTATTATGCCCTACAACAGCTTTCATCTTCACCTTTGGCTTGAGTTGGTCTATGCCAACTTGCTTCCATTTTGTCTTGCCACCTGGAATCTGCTTCTTCATGCCCTGATGTGTTACAATCTCCCTTTGTCCCTCTTCAATCTGTTGTATTTTGATCTTTAAGTTGTTCCCTGCCCAAAGCATTAGTACAACAAAGAAATGATACATTGTTTCTACCACAATACCTCCATGTTTCTTCAATTCTTTGTAAGTCTTCAAGATCAATTCATCCTTGATCTTCTCTCTGTCCAATCTTGACACCAACTCAATATCTTTTCCCTCTGAGATCAGGTCCTTTATCTCTGCTACACCTTCACCTTCGTGCTTGGGAATGGCTGAAATGTCTTTGTCTTCTTCATCCATGAATTCTTCTTCCACATCTTCAAATGTTTCTTCTTCCTCTATTATCTTCATTTGTCTTCTCCTTTTGACTATCTTTTTAATGGGCCATTCAACTTTCTTCTTCACTGACAAAGGCCAACTTTGTGCTTGTCTAAGCAACTGTTCCATCTCCCTTTGGAACTCCAATTCTACTCTTTCTATAGCTTGCTTCAATTCTGCTACCTCTCTCTATCTACCTCATCTCTTTTCTGTTCCTCTCATTTTCTGCTTTCTTTTGTGACTCCGCTGCCTGCAAATGCCTTCTCAACAAATCCATCTTCTCTTTACTCAAGCAAGTCTCTCCTTGCTTCCTCTTCACTTTGCCTCACCTAGGTCCCTTCACTTTTCCTCTACCTAGTCTCTTGGCCATCAGGTTCTCTCTTCAACTTGCATAAACACAAACACACAACCACAAACAACCTCTCTCTCTCTACCCAGACCTTTCTAAGCTCTGATACCAAACTGATGCAATGCAGGGGTCACAACTCAATCAACTGTAGTCACACTCCACACCCATGGGATTCATTCTTCCCAATAACCAACATTCAAGACAACTTTCCTTCACTATGCAGCTTTTGATTTACTAACTCACAGGCCCATAACCAGGTCACTCGCCTCCTTCAGACTCCTTAGGAACACAACTCAATCCCAAATAAACACTTATCATGGTCTGCCCTTATGCCTATTGACCAAACATACATTGAATGCCAATTTCCTAGTAGCCTTGCAATAGCAAACTATCAAACATATCTCTTAATGCAGATCTAAACTCCAAACTGTAAGTAACCTTTTATACACCGTTTAAGGGGTTCTAAAACATATCAAAAATGCAGAATACATTGTTTGTAACATATGCCTCAAAACTGACTGTACCCGAGTTCTTGACTGTCCTAATTAAGCTTGAATTAGACAGGGCTTATTGAATCTAATACCTCCAGACCCACATCTGCTTAACCAACACCTTACACATTCCAAATCCAGTCTGCTCTTGCTAACTTGACCATCAAAAATCCCATTACTTAGGTATTTTCACAAACCCTATACTGGAGGCTTCCAAATTGCTCACAATACTCTGTTTGCAGACTAGGGCATCATGGCAACTGCCCAAAACCACTTCTTCAGACCCTGCGACTTAAGAATCCTTGAGGATACATACATAACTCTCTATACACCAATTTTTAGGAGAATTCAACGGTTAAATATTGAGAAACACAATTTTTAATGCTCACTGATTACCCTAGAACAGGGTTTTATCCCGCCTGGAGAGTTTTGCTCATAACTCTTACAAAACTGAATGGATTTAAATGAAACAAAATGCATATTAAAGAGGATTCACAGGGCTCTCACTTACAATGAGAAGGAGAGGATTCATACACAGAATATGGCCGTACAATGGCCTAAAATCAGATAAAATGCTGGTAAATAACAGAAAACAAAGAATTACATTGAATTTCTTCCTCATACATCATCTTCTAGCCTTCCTCGAAGTTTGTGAGGCTTCAAAATGCCTTTATAAAGAAGAACCAATGCCTCGAACTAACTCTTTAACTACCTGACTCTTGACATTCCTCCATTTTACAATTTGTTGCATTTTTGCAATATTGTCATGACAACAATTTGTCAATTTTTTGCGACTTATACATTTAATGTCCAATGAACCCAAAATGACTAACTATGACCCAAAACAAACTCAAAATGGTCTATTAGACCTTATTACAACATGAAATCAACTATACTAAATCAATACCCAAGATCGCCTCTTGGAGGCATGAATTTGCAAGGGTGCTCCTGCACCACTTGTTAATAGATATTTGTAAGAATCGTTGCTCCTTATTAAATCTTAATTACTGGCTATGGAACATATAACCGTTGCTACTCTATAGTATAATGGAATCACTGGCTGCCCAATGTATTCCTTTTAATATAGATTATTTTATGTCACATGTTTTATATTTTATGCTAATGTTTATATTTATTTTTATATTAATTTTATATATTTATAATATTATTATATTATAATAATTTAAATATCAGATTCTTAATATTTATTTTATTATATATTGTAATTATAATAATTTTTGAATTGCTATTGTTTATATTTTTAATCATAATAATATTATCTTGATAATAATAAAATTGCTTATATATATTTCTTTATTTATTTTCTCGTTTATTCACATTTCAATGTGCTACGATTTTGGGGACATGACATATAAGGGCCCAAGTTTTGGGAAGGTGTGTTGCACCTTATTAGATAAAGAGGTGAAATATGTAGCGGACTCTTTGAAGCCCATAAGGGATTCGTGGATTGAAACAAGGGTGACCATCGTTTTTGATGGATGGAAAGATGCAAAAAATTGCCCATTAATCAATGTTACTGCAGTGTCCTCTAAAGGGGCAATGTTTTTTAGAGCAGCGGATTGTGAAGTACAAGTGAAGGATGGTGCATTTATTGCTAACATCCTTTGTCAAGCTATTGAAGAAGTGGGCCATCAAAATGTTGTGCAAGTTGTGACTGACAATGCAAAAAATTGTAGGGCTGTTGGGTTATTGATTGAGAAGTATTCACACTTTTTTTGGATACCTTGTGCTATCGACTCCCTCAATCTAATGCTACAAAAAATTGGAACCAAAATTGAGTGGATCAAACAGGTGTATGCTAAGGCCAAAGACATCCAAATGGTCGTCACCAACCACCATATGATACAAGGCATATTTAGACAATTCTCAAAATTGGAGTTGTTGAAGGTGAGTTAATTCTCAATATTTTAAATTTTCTTTTAATTTTAAATTTTGATTTTGTAAATTTAAATTATATTTTATTTTGATTTTTAAACAAGTTGTTGAGACTTGTTTTGCCTCCAACACAATTGTGTTGAGACAACTTGTGAAGGTTCATGAGGCACTCTCTAATATGGTCATCAGCGCTAATTGGTCCATATGGAGGCAATCTAGCACTAAAAGGGAAAATAAGGTTAAGCAAATGATCCTAGATGACAGTTGGTGGGATCGTGTTGAGTATCTCCCCAGTTTCACTGAGCCCATATTGAGCATGATCCGTTACACTAACATGGATAGACCTTGTTTGGGTGAAGTATATGATGGCATTGACTCAATGATTGAGAAGATGAAAACCATCATCAATGCAAAAGAGGAAGATCTTGAAGAAAAGTTCTTCAAAGAGCTACATCAAATCATTGTAGAGTGATGGAACAAAATGACCACTTTGTTGCATCTTCTTGCTTTTGCATTGAGTTCCAAATACTACTGTTGAGATACTTTATGTTTCATCAAGAGTTGCTCCATATAGAGATGTTGAAGTGGCTCAAGGGTACAAGGCTGCACTTCATAGACTCTTCAGTGATCATGACCAACGTGATGTAGTGAGGGCTGAGTTCATGGGCTTTGCATCTCCAGTGATTGTGGCCTTGATGCTCTTTGAGACAAGTACAAGGTGGATGCTCATAGTTGGTGGTACTTCCATGGCCAAGAAAACATGCACCTCCAACCTCTTACAATAAAAATTTTATCCCAAGAAAGTCTTATAGTCAAAATCTTTTATCTTTTAAATTTAAGTTTTCTATTTTGTAATTTTTATTTTTATTTATATTTTATTTAGTTCAATTTTGTAACTCTTATCTATTTAGTTTGGTCTTAATAGGTTGCTAGTACATCTTCTTCTAAGAGGAATTGGAGCACATACTCCTTCATCCACTCAATAAAGCGCAAAAGGCTACATTCAAAAAAGGCAGAGGACTTGGTGTATGTGCATTCAAACTTGCGCCTCATTACACACAAACAAAGTTCCTACAAAGAAGGAGACACAAGGAGGTGGGATATTGAGCCAGAGCGTCTTGACTTGGATGCTTCCACAAGTCACTTAGCTGCACTTGATATTGATGATGACTATGAGCCTGAGGCAGCTACTGAGCATGAGAGTGCTGGTGGCAGTGCTTGTGCAAGTGCCACTGACGCTATTTGTGGTTCTACTCATTTACCACAACATGTAGCATCTAATATGGATGCTGATGAGAATTTTTTGATGACCCATATGATTGATCAATGATCAATAATGGCTGATTGTAAACACTTAGACATTATTATGTTTGAACTTTAATTTATAATTTTATATCATGACATTTAAGTAGTACTAATATTTTAATATTTGACTATGAAAGTGGTGGTGTATTTTTGCTATGTTATTTGACTATTAATATGGTGGTGTATTTTGAACTTAATTACTGCTGCAAATATGTATATATTTCTGATTTTTATATGTTTTTGTATTAACGAACCCAAAATGAACCCAACCCCCAAAAAATTTTGACCGAACCTGCGAACCAAACCCTCGAACCTAAAACCGAATTGGTAACTTAGACTATAAGTATGGTGAGGTGTTGGGAAGAGGTAAAACTAGAACTAGATCAATAGATTTCTTTACCACACAATGAATGTGCACTTGGATTGGGTATATAAAAATAGCTTTGTATTCCTCCAATACTTGGTCAAATTGATGTTTTTCTACTGAAGGAGGTGTAGCATTAGTTTCTACCACAAGAATATCTTTCTTATATTTAGGTCTTGTCATCAAGAGCACAAGTTTATTTCTAGAACTCACTAACTTTGTGCATTGCTTGGCATTGATAAGTGAAACCTTGGGGAATATTCCAACCTACAAGATATATTCTTGTCAACATCTATGACAACATTTTTGCAAATTGGTTCATAGATTGCATTAAACTACGAAAAACAAAGTTGGCTTGTAAAACAATAACTCTAAAGGCACTAGTTACATCACAAAGGACTTAATTTTAAAGAGGTTTAATTTTGTACACCAAGTGACATTAATGAATGACACACTTCTCTCAACCAAAGCGTAACCCCCCAATGGTGTCTAGTTGATGGTGAGGCATCAATGGCAAGTTTCATCTTTGAAATGCTTTAAAAGAAATCAAGTTCATATGATTCCCATGGTCAACAATGAAGTGTACCATTTGTTCATTGATCTTTGAGAATAAAACAATTAATTGTAAGAATAGGATATATTGGTGGTTGCTAACATGACACTAGGCTCATAGTCCATGATTTATTTGGCTTTATATGGTGTCGTTGTGGTAGAACGTGATGCTTTTGTTTTGCAAGAAGAGTTTTCAAAGTGCGAATTGCTCGATAAAGTAACATTCGGAATTGTGTATGTTGCATCATTTTCCTATCTTGGATATTGTTTACTCTTCAAGCAATGTATACTCCTGAAAATGATTCAAAAAAATTGTTCTTGTTGCTTGGAATTTGGCTCCACTCAAGTCATGGAATTCTAATTCTATGACTCGTGATATTTAGAATTGTCATTCTTTGATTTATGTGTCAATTTTGTTTCATATTTTGCATGTAGATATGTTGGCTTCTCTTAGGGTAGTGCTATGGAGGGAATCCAAATCCATGTTGATTACATGTACGGACTCAAGCCTAACCTATACTTCAAGATATTATTTTGTTTAGTTCTATGGACATTCATCTTGGAAGTCAAAGTATTAAAAATATTTGTGCTCTCTTGGATAGATTGGTCACAAACTTGATGAGTTGAGAGTACTTTGATATATTGGTCATCATAGTTTCCAATACGATAATAGGTTTCTTTCAAGTCTTATCCAAAACCATTCCCAACATCTACATAGGTAGGATCACCCTCACAGACAATGTCGTAGTTACTCCACAATATTTTCAAAGACAAGGAAACTCTAAAAAGGGCAAAAGTAATCTTTTTGTAATCCAAAAATGAATTGATGATGTAGTAGGATAATATTAGATTAAGCCAGTCTTCTACAACATCAACATCTACCTTGCCTTCAAATGTAGGAATATCTAAATTAAAGTGTACATTGTACAATGTTGACCTCCAAATGGCTTTTGGATCAATGAAAACAAAGTGTTTGAAGAGGTTTGAACTTTGAACACATTGGAGCAAAGAGATCTCTTATCCCAGCTTCTCCATGTGTAGTGTTTCTCTGAGCCATCCCTTTGTCACAAGAAAGCATCCTCTATCATATTTTGAAAGACTGTTAGGTCAGTGTCCCAACATAAATTTGGTCACCATCTACCGAAGTCATGAGAAGTGACTAGGAAGGTAAGAAAAAAGGTTGCATGTTTTAATACCAAGCTAACTATAATCTAACCTCATGTGAGTGGGCATAAAAAATGCAACAACAGATTCAAATCACTCTAATACCCTGGATCATGCGCCTAGGAGTGACCCAAGGGGCAACACATTAAACATTGTGTGAGTGATAGAGTTCAACCACAATAATACCTAAAGTACTAAACCAAAAGGAATGTGAGACAAATAGAACCACATGCAAACTGCCATGAAAGATTATATTATGAATGTTATGTTTAATGATCCAAGAGATCAGATGTATCAAGCAAAAGACTCTCCTATTTGGCCAACTATTTTATAAATAACTATATTTATTATTAAATTAATGCTAAGAGACAAATTAGCAATTACATGAAACACAACTGCTTGCATTCCACCGATTCACATTCTCTATTTTGTTGATTTTTGCAAATACCATTAAACATGTGTGCTGAACTAGGTTGACACTGTCGGAGTTGTGCAGCATCAGATGCCAAATTAGGCCTCCATGGTTTGATCACATGCTTGTGAAAATTAGGACTTTGCAGTTTGACTACATACCTGGAATGATGTTAAAGCCAGAGGTGAAGATAGCATGTGATTTATGATACCACCACAATACCACAAGTTGATCAAAGTCCTAGATCATCCTGGATCAGCTGCCTTGCTTGCAATGTTCTACATATTGGTGGAGCATGTAAGATGATAATGGATCACTTTGTCCCAACCTTCCCATAGAAGAGGAGGATCTTGTTAGAATGGAATTTACAATAGAAGTGAGTATACAAATGCAGTTTTGAATCAATCTAACCTAGAGACTTGAGAATCCAAATCTGTGAAGTATTTTTCAGATCAAATTCCACTTCCCTCTGCCAAAGGTCCAAAAGCTTTGATCATGTCAAGCTTGATACAAATACTTGAATTTCATGATTGAGTTGAGTATGGATTTGTTTTTTATGCTATTATAATCCCATCGAGTATTGCCTACCCTTGATGGAGCCAAATTAAGGCTTACTGAGAAGCTCTGCCAAAAGCGATTGAAGCATTCTGGCCATGATTTTTAAAATGATCATAAAAGTAGTAGTATAGAGTGAGTTGTGAAATGATGTGAAACTGATCTTGACTGCAAGGCTCAGTTTGTTTTGGGAAGAGATCTATATTTTAAACTCAGGGGCCTCTCTTTGCTTTCCTTCATTTTTCAACCATTTTGATGAAATTAAATTTGTAATATCCCTAAAGCAATGGTAGAGTTGAGATGAGAAACCATCAAAACCTTGGGCTTTGTCTTCCAGAAGAGAAAACACTGCCTCTTTTTCTTCTTCTTCAGTTATATCTTTGGTGAGCTCCTTGTATGAAATATACCGAGCCAATTTTTTTTGTTTTTTCAATTAACAAATTACAAGCAACGCACCCGTTAAGGTTAGATGAGAAAACCAAAACGTGCAAGAAAACAACTCTAACCAGAATGGCGCCGATGATGGCGAGCATTGGTCAGAGGATCTAAATGAGACTGCTTAAACTGTAACTCTAACCAGAATGGCACCGCTGAAGGTGAGCATTGGTCAGAGGGTCTTCTATTCTAATTACAGAAAGGAACTCAACGTCAAGTATGTGCTACCCAATCCAATGCGGAGTGAGGGGCGACCATATGACGGAGTGAATACAAAACAAATGCTGAAAGATAAATGCTGAGAAATGAAACTACTCGACACCCAGAATGTGCTTGCTACCCAGAGTAGGCAGTAGCTACCATAGGGCGGAGTTCTCACTATTACAATAACTTGATTGAGATTTAGAATTACAACCAGATTTAAACAAGCAAGAATGACTGCCAGTACTACTGGTTAGTTTACAATTTTGACTTCACAAGCCTGCCAAGATGTTAGAACTAAGAAATATGAATCTTTACAATACCAATGGATATCTCTTGGCTGAATTCAAGAAGCCACATCAAAACATTACAAAGATTGGATCTGATCTTTCTGTTTTCCTATTTCTCTCAAATCTGCCTTTCTACCAGCAAAACCAGCATACTAAGAATTGATACAATTGCTCATACCTCTCTTATAATCCTCTCAAATTGCCTAAAATCAGATGCAAGTGACTAATATGACCAAGGCGCCCAAACTAGATGCTTAACCCAGACCCGAAATGCAACCATTAATTAAATGCACAAATCCCAATGCTATGAAAAGTACGGCCTAGCTGAAAGAACTCGACTTGACATTAAAAATTGGATTCTCCATATTAAATTCTGATTTTTGAGACAAAAGATCGCCTTCCCAAGACAGTGATATAAATGCAATACCCACAAACAATATTTTTGTATTTTTTGAGTTACAAACAAAAACGTAGATCTGCTGTATTAAATGATGACAAAGGCTGAAATACTAAAATGCTAAAACAGATTATCAATGCAAACTGAACACAAGATGTATGAACTAAAATGCACTCACACATAGACTGAATTCACCACTTGATGATGTCTTTCAAACACGAAGTGATGCCCAATGCTAGGAGGCCTTCATTCCTCGAAGCGATTCCAGAGCCAATCCGGCAGCATAACAGTATATTTTCCAAAGATGCCCAAATGATCCACCAAGACTCCTCTTTATAACTTTTCAATTGACTTCGCAAAACCCTAAAGTCAGCTTTTAGGTCAAACCCAATCTCCTCAAAGTTTGGCGTACTTTCTCCTTCAAGACTTAATAAATGATATTTTAATTAAAACATCATACTTTGATAAATGCGCCCAGCATAATCCCTGCTTTGACTTTGCAATAATTAAAATATTCTTTTAATGAGGGCGCCACCCTCAATGACCACTTTTTAAACACAACATTAAGTCATTAACTCTAGGCCAAGGTCAACGTTAAAATATAATAATTAAAACGTGACTTTAATTTGAATGACCTAACTTATTTCTTCGAAAGTGCCCTGAAGCCAATACTGATGGAGTCAACTGATCAATCTGAAACCGGAAGTCAACCAACTTGAGCTCATCTGAAAGCTGCCAAAAATAGAATTTACTAAAAATAGTAAATTCCAAAAAGTACTCTGAATGCTGAGACGAACATACCACTGCGAAGCCCTCTGAAAACCTAGAAGGAATCCGCCATTAAAACTACCATCTTCGAGCAAAGACCACCTCAAAATTAGGAAACCCTAATTTTAACTTCCGACTAGCCTTCGGGTTCCCAAAGAAAGGCTGACGGTCAATGAAAAAGTCAGGCTTGAAAAGGGGACATTACAGTCCGCCCTCCCCAAGATTGCTTGTCCTCAAGCAATCGCAAACTAGGATGCTGCAATATCTCATCACTTTCCCAAGTTGCATCCTCCATAGGCAGGTTCTTCCACTTTACTAAACATTCTCTGATAGTTCTATTCCTCAAGGAACGTTCTCTGACATCAAGTATCTCCTGAACGACCAAGCTGATAGCTGCCCAGATCCCAGCGGTGGCAAGCGTGAAGAAGCAACAATGTTGTGTCCAAGTGCCTTCTTGAGGCGAGACACGTGGAAGACGTTATGCACTCTGCTATCTGAAGGTAGCTCTAATTCATAAGCTACTGCCCCAACCTTTCTGATGACCCTAAATGGTCCATAGAAGCGGGGTTTGAGCTTCTCAGCTCCACTCTTCTTGAGAGTAGACTGTCTATAAGGTTGTAAACGGAGATAGACCATATCCCCAACCTCAAAAGAACGCTCTACACGCCTCTGATCAGCATACAACTTCTGCTGATTTTGTGCAATCTGCAAATTATCCTTCAAGGATCTCATTATGTCTTGACTATGCTGCAACAAATCCTTGGCTGAAGGTGCCTTGCTGTCACCAAACACCAAATCTGCAAAGCTGGGTGCTTCATACCCATAAAGTGCCAAGAAAGGAGACATTTTGATTGACATGTGGAAGGTAGAGTTGTAGCAGTACTCGCCTATATGCAGCCACTTAACCCAAGCTTTCTGCTGTTCTGACACATAATTTCTCAAGTAGCCCTCCAACCACTTGTTCACCACTTCTGTTTGCCCATCAGTTTGGGGGTGATAACTCGTGCTTGGAGTGAGCACAGTACCACTCATTCTGAAAACTTCCTGCCAAAAGGTACTTAGGAACTTGCTGTCCCTATCACTTACAATATTCTTTGGTAACCCATGAAGCCTAAACACTTCTCGAAAAAACAAATCTGCAACTTGGGCTGCAGAAAAGGTGCTGGTAATGGCAAAGAAATGAGCAAACTTGGTTAATCTGTCAACTACCACGTAAATGCAATCCTTCCCTTGGGCCTTGGGCAACCCAGTGATGAAATCCATTGAAATGCTTTCCCATTTTTGATTGGGAATTGGAAGTGGTTGCAGCAAACCGACTGGCAATGTATGCTCATTTTTATTTGCTTGACAAACAGGACATTCCTGAATGTAGCGTTGAACCTCCCTCTTCAAACCTTTCCAAGAAAACCTTTCTCGGATCTGCCTATAGGTCTTGAAAAAACCTTGGTGACCAGCTACCGGAATATCATGAAAATTCAAAAGAATCTTCTTCTTAAGCTTAGAATCAGCCACTAGAAAGATTCTTCCCTTATACTGGATTAATTCCTCAACCACCTGGTACCTCTCATCATGGAAAGTACCCTCCAGAATGCTGGTTGCAAACTGATTTTTGGCATAATCAGCAAGCAACATGTCTCTCCAATCTGTGGTAAGCTCACACAATGAGCTAAGATGAGGCCTTCTGGAGAGAGCATCGGCCACGACATTATTTTTTCCTTTAACATATTCAATGTCAAAGTCGTAAGCTTGAAGCTTACTCACCCATTTCTGTTGCCTCTCATTTAAATCTTTCTGGTGCATGAAATGCTTGAGGCTATTGTGGTCTGTCTTAACCACGAACTTGTTCCCCACCAAGTATTGCCTGAACTTGGCTAATGCGTGCATAATGGCAAGCATTTCTTTGTCGTAGATTGAATATGTTCTTTCAACACCCCGTAACTTTCTGCTCTCAAACACGATAGGGTGTTTGTCTTGCATCAGGACAGCCCCCACTCCTTCACCCAATGCATCACATTGCAGCTCGAATGGCTTGGAGAAATCAGGAATGGCCAAAACTGGGCACGAGCTCATGATCTTCTTAAATTTGTCAAAAACAACTTGAGCCTTTTCTGACCAAACAAAAGCTCCCTTTTTGGTGAGATCAGTAAGGGGAGCAGCATTCTGTGAATACCCCTTTACGAATCTCCGATAAAAACCACGAAGACCCAAAAAACCTTTCAACTGGGTCAAGCTCTCAGGAGGTGGCCAATCAACTACTGCTTTGATTTTTTCTGGATCTACCTTCACTCCCTCAGCACTGATTATGTGGCCCAGGTACAATAACTCCACCATTCCAAATTCACATTTGGAAGCTTTGGCAAATAAGCTCTCAGATTCCATGATACTAAGCACTTCCTCCAAGTGCTTGAGGTGATCCTCCCAAGTCTTGCTGTAGATCAGAATGTCATCAAAAAATATCAGCACAAACCTACGTAACTGATTCTGGAAGACACGGTTCATGCAAGACTGAAAAGTAGCCGGGGTGTTAGTCAACCCAAATGGCATGACTAAGAATTCAAAATGGCCATAGTGACATCGGAATGCTGTTTTTTCCACATCTGATCCCCTCATTCGTATCTGATGGTAACCCGATCTCAGATCTATCTTCGAAAAGAACTTAGCCCCATGTAGCTCATCAATGAGCTCATCTATCCTGGGAATGGGGTATCTATTTTTGATGGTGCTTTGGTTCAAGGCACGATAGTCCACGCACATGCGCATGGTACCATCCTTCTTTTTCACAAGAACCACTGCAGAGGAAAATGGGCTCTTGCTTGGGCGTATGAACCCCATCTCCAAAAGTTCCCGAATATTCTTCTCGATCTCATCCTTTTGCCTCTTCGGATACCGATATGGAGTTGTGATCACCGGTTTGGCTCCTTCTTTGAGCTCTATGATGTGTTCTGAACCCCGTTCAGGTGGTGGTCCAGGAGGAAAATCTGCGAAGACTTTGCTCTTCTTCGTGAGTAGTGACTGGATATCAGGAGGTTGGTCATGCTTAGTCTCAACAGGACTAGCAGGAAGTATCATGCATTTGGCAACCCACTCAGCTTGATCGTGACGGATCAGCTTTGCCATTCTTTTGAATGACACTACTCGAGGACCCCCATTGGACATGCCTCTCAAAACTATCTTCTTCCCATCTGATTGGAACTTCAACTCCATAGTCTGCAGATTCAAAGAGATCTCTCCAAGAGATCGCAGCCATTGAATGCCTAGAACGGCATCAGTATCCCCAATATGAACTACATAGAAGTCATCATTGACTTCGTAGTTGCCCAATTGCATGGTCATGTTAGATATTTTCTTGGTGCAAGTAATATGAAAACCATCGGCAACCATGACCTTGAATCCTTCGAACTCCTCTGTTTGCAGCCCCTTCTTGGCGACCACAACTTCATCAATGAAGTTATGAGTTGCTCCATTATCGATCAAAGCAACGATTCGCTGCCCTTTGACCATCCCACGAACCTTGAAGGATTCATTTCTTTGAAAACTGGAAAGTTGAGCTAAAACTCCACCACTTCCCTTCTCATCTCCGGACTCTTCTGGAGCTCTATCTTCTTCATTTCCTTCAAAATCAGATTGCTGGTCGGAAAAATCAGAACTACTTTCCCCAGCAGAATAGTACTCAATCTGATTGAACTTGACCCCTTTAGGGCAAACATGGTCTTGAGACCATTTTTCCTGACACCGAAAACACAACCCTTTTCTTCTGAGTTCATTCAGGGTTTCTTGATCCAACCTGGTGACATGGGGATTGCGATTCTTGAACTCCTTGTTCTGAGGTCTCAAATTATTTTTATACCGAGGCCTTTTTCCTTTATCCCTTTTCTGAAAAGGGGAGTTTGACTGAAATTTCGCCTTAGGAGCAGCCCACTCCATGTTTCTTGCCTTTTTCATGGCCTCTTGCAGTGTTGGAGGATCAAAGGCTTTAATCCAGCCTTTGAGGGGTTCTGTCAACCCTTCACTAAAAAGAATCACCAATCTCCTTTCTGTGATTCCAGTCACCATGACTGAGAGTCTCTGAAACTCCGCGATGTAGGCTTCAACTGTGCCATACTGTCTCAATTGAGCAAGCTCTCTGAAATGGATCTCAGGATCTTTTTTCTCAAACCTTTCGATGAGCCTAGTGGTGAACTCATCATATGTTGTGATAGACCGATGGCCTAGAGTGACGAGGCCATGGTACCACCACTCGTGCGCCACCCCATCAAGGTGTAACGTAGCGAACTTAATCGCTTCATCTTCCGCCATTGGTCTGAGAGCTAGATAATTATCCAGCTTTTGAATCCAAGCTCGGGCTGAACTTGTATCACTCCCATCAAAATGAGGAAGTATAACTTTGTTGACAGCTTGGTACAAGTCTCCTTGATTTGATGGTCTTCTTTGATCAAAGTTCCTTCCTTGCCCTCTGTTCTTCCTCTTATGATCCATGAAATCATTGAAGGACATGTCCATCCTGATGTCGACAGGTAGAGAGTCATACTCAGTACGGCCAACTCTCAACTGCTCCACCCATGAAGCATTCTCTTCAGGTTCGGGCTGATTGACTACAGGAACTAAAAAAGTGGGCTTGAATGGTTTGGAAGAGATGTAAGTGTTGTTTGACACTGTCCGGGCTGCATGCTCATCATGCTGGTTGGAAGCACTATGCTCCCCTCTGTGGCCTGAGTTGTTCTGTGGAACAGTATTCTGCCCCATTCTCCCCATCATGAGAGATACCATGTCCATCAAGGCATCCATCTTTTTCCCAAACTCCTTACCGGGACTCGTAGATCTCTCTCTTCCTTTTCCACTGTCATCTCTGTTGCCAGAGTTTCTTTCACCGCCACCAAGAATCCTTTCATTATCCCCCATTGCTGTTTCTTGTGAAGGTTCCCAATTTGCCCTCAAAATCCCTGAAGCTGTTTGACCTTCTGGGGCTTGATGCAACTGTGTCTGAACTGTACCTCTCTTGTAAACTCTTGCCAAGTACCTCTGTTCTCTGTCACTCATAGAAATCTGATTTCACAGGATGGCAGGATGCGTGGCTCTGATACCACTGAAATATACCGAGCCAATTTTTTTTGTTTTTTCAATTAACAAATTACAAGCAATGCACCCGTTAAGGTTAGATGAGAAAACCAAAACGTGCAAGAAAACAACTCTAACCAGAATGGCGCCGATGATGGCGAGCATTGGTCAGAGGATCTAAATGAGACTGCTTAAACTGTAACTCTAACCAGAATGGCACCGCTGAAGGTGAGCATTGGTCAGAGGGTCTTCTATTCTAATTGCAGAAAGGAACTCAACGTCAAGTATGTGCTACCCAATCCAATGCGGAGTGAGGGGCGACCATATGACGGAGTGAATACAAAACAAATGCTGAAAGATAAATGCTGAGAAATGAAACTACTCGACACCCAGAATGTGCTTGCTACCCAGAGTAGGCAGTAGCTACCATAGGGCGGAGTTCTAGCTATTACAATAACTTGATTGAGATTTAGAATTACAACCAGTTTTAAACAAGCAAGAATGACTGCCAGTACTACTGGTCAGTTTACAATTCTGACTTCACAAGCCTGCCAAGATGTTAGAGCTAAGAAATATGAATCTTTACAATACAAATGGATATCTCTTGGCTGAA
>VDFB02026591.1:0-18136 GCA_007258455.2 Sequoia sempervirens | reverse complement strand
TGTTATAAATCAGATTTCTTTCTGTGAATTTATTGTGCAATTAATCTGTTGCTGGGTTATAGAAATTAACATGGTATCAGAGCTCTAAACTCTGAATACGAAGCCAAGATTTGTAACGCAGATTTCAAGAAAAAAAAAAAAAAGTCATCAGATTTTCGTCTCCAATTCTTTTGTGGCTATGGCAACCAGTGTTCGATACGAGGACAGGCTCGAGGGTGCGTCTAACTTCTTGCAGTGGAAGGTTCATATTACATCTGTTCTCAAGGAGAACAGGCTATGGACCTATGCTAGCACAGAAGTGACTCCACCAACAAATGATCATGTTGCCTTAGATTCGCATGAAGTCAAAGAGGCCAAAGCTCAAAGGATTATCCTGGATGGAGTAAGAGATCATTTAATTTCTCATTTATCGGGGAAAGACACCGCCAAGGAGATGTGGGATACGCTCACAAAACTTTATCAGAGCGACTATCAGAGTCATAAGATGATGCTCAAGGACAAATTGCATAATACCAAGATGTCCAAAGGCGAGAGTGTGACCTCTTACTTGTCCAAGCTGACACAGGTCAGAGATGAGCTTGCTGCTGTTGGAGAGACGATTAAAGAAGATGAGTTGGTGCGTATAGCCTTGAATGGCTTTTCAAAGCACTGGGAAGTGTTTGTCAAGTGTGTTGTCGGTAGAGATCGGCTACCTGATTGGGCAAGACTTTGGGATGATTTTGTTCAGGAGGAGATCCGTGAAGGTGCGCATCGAGGAGATCAGACAAAGAAGGTTCAAGATGAAGAAAATCTTGCTCTTGCAAGCAAGGGTAAGAAGAATTCCAATAAAGAGCAATCGGAAGGTTCTTCTTCCAAGAGTGGGAAGAAGAAAGATCTGAGCAAGATTAAATGTTTTTGCTGCCATCAGATGGGTCACTATGCCAGTCAATGTACGAATAAGAAAAATAAGGACAAGCAGAAGAAGCAATTTGCTGCTACAGCAGAGGTGGACGAGTTTGCATCATAATTTGAGAATGAGTTTTCACTCATTGCCTGTCTCTCAAGTTCAATTGCCAACAGGGTATGGTATATTGACAGTGGGGCTTCTCGCCACATGACGGGAGTCAAAGAATGTTTCACCAAGTTGGAGGAGAAGAAGCTGGATTTCTATAGTGAGCTCGGAGACAATGCCAAGTACCATGCAACTGGTATTGGCACCGTCAAGTTTCAGAGGGAGTCTGGCAAACCTTTGTTGGTGGAGGATGTGTTGTATGTCCCTGGCATGACAAAGAATTTAATATCAGTTTTTGCCTTGGAAGACAAGGGTTACATTGTGACCTTTGAGAGAGGAAAAGTCTATATTCGTCCCAAAGATTCCAAGATTGCAAAAGTGATTGGTGTCAGGCATGACAGCTTGTTTCGGTTACAGTTTGAGCCAGCACATGCGTTGGTTAGTAGCTGTAAAGGGATAGGAGAATTATGGCACAGGAGGATGGCTCACCTTCACCATGGAGCACTTAATATTCTTAAGGAAATAGTAACAGAGCTGCCTGAGATGAAAATAGAAAAGCATGAGGTGTGTAAGGGTTGTGCTCTTGGGAAATATGCCAAGACCAGTTTTCCAAGCAGCGACACTAGATCCGAAGAGATTTTGGATCTTGTACACTCAGATGTGTGTGGACCTATGTCAACAACATCCTTGAATGGATATGAGTATTATGTTACCTTCATTGATGATTTCTCCAGGAAGACGTGGATATATTTCATGAAGAATAAAGATGAGGTCTTCAGTAGGCTCAAAGAGTTTAAGGCTCTCGTGGAGAACCAAACTGGGAAGAAGATCAAGATACTGAGGTCTGATAATGGAGGCGAGTATACCTCGAATGCCTTCAAAGATTTTTGTGCTTAGGAAGGTATCAAGAAAGAGTTGACAGTTCCGTACAACCCTCAACAGAATGGGGTTGTTGAACGGAAGAATAGGGCTATAGTTGGAGCAGCCAAGGCCATGCTTCATGATCAGGATATGCCTTGGTTCTTATGGGCAGAAGCTTGCAACACAGCTGTGTATTTGCAGAATAGGAGCCCTCACAAAGTGTTGGGCAAATTGACTCCAGAAGAGGCATTCACTGGTAAGAAACCAGCTTTGGGGCACATTCGCATCTTTGGATGCCTTGTGTATTGTCACATTCCTGTTGAGAAGAGAACCAAGTTGGAACCTACTGCAGAGAAGGGTATCCTTGTTGGGTACAGTGAAACTTCTAAGGCTTATAGAGTTTATATTCCTGATCTCAGGAAAACAGTGGTTCGCAGAGATGTGAAGTTTGAGGAAGAGAGGGCTCTTCAAAAGTCAAGTAACTTGATGAATGAGGAGGAACAATCATCCACAGTTGAGGTAGCACAAATCCCTCAAACTTCAGTAACACAAGCTGGAGAGCAAAACAAGCAGGATGATCAGATAGAGGAACAAATAATTCCTCAGCCTCAGATTCCTATGAGTGAGAAGAGGAGAAATAGGGCAGCTGAGCAGACATTGAGAGAAGCTCAAGAATACGTAGGTGATCCTCAAGATTCAGTCAGACAAAGAAGGGCTCCCAGACGTTATTCAGATTATGTGGCACTTATGAGTGAATTAATTGAAGTAGAGCCTTCCAGCTTTCAGGAGGCATCCAAGCACCAAGTGTGGAAAGATGCCATGGTGGAAGAGTATTCTTCCATCATGAAGAACAGTGTGTGGGAGGTAGTACCAAGACCAAAAGATAAGTCTGTGGTGGGCTCGAGATGGCTGTATAAGATTAAGCATGCCGCAGATGGTAGTGTGGAAAAATTTAAAGCCCGGTTTGTGGCTAAGGGGTTTTCACAGAAGGAAGGAGTCGACTATGATGAGACTTTTGCTCCAGTAGCCAGATACTCATCCATAAGAGCTATCATTTCTATAGCAGCACAGATGGGTTGGAGGATTCATCAGATGGATGTAAAGACAGCCTTCCTCAACGGGGTGATTGAGGAAGAGATTTACATAGAGCAACCAGAAGGGTTTGAAGCACATGAGAGGGATTCTCATGTATGCAGGTTGAAAAGAGCACTGTATGGACTCAAGTAGGCTCCTAGGGCGTGGTATTCACGTATTGATAGTTACTTGCAGAGTGTGGGCTTCATCAAGAGTGAGGCAGATTCGAACCTATACTATGTTCAAGTGAAGGGTGAACTTCTCATATTGTTGTAATATGTTGATGACCTATTTCTCACAGGGTCAGAGGAGCTCATAGCACACTGCAAGCGGGATCTTGCAAGAGAGTTTGAGATGAAGGACTTGGGGTTGATGCATTACTTTCTGGGATTGGAGTTGTGGCAGAAAGAGGGAGAGATCTTCCTTGGACAAGGAAGTACTTTGCACTGATATCTTGAAGCCATCTTCGTGATGGAAAACTGTGAAGCCTATGTCACTTCAGACCAATTGGAAGAAGATCGATGCCTTCCATCGTGAAAGGGACTCTACTCTTTATACGCATACTGATAGGCTCTCTTATGTATTTGGTCAACACCAGGCCAGACATTTGTTTTGCAGTGAACTCACTTAGTCAGTTTATGGTGGAACCTAAACGTGTGCACTGGATAGCTGCGAAGCATGTTTTGAGATATCTCCAAGGCACAGTTGACTATGGGCTGAAGTATGTTCAGCAGGATGGAGTGAAGCTCAAGGGGTTTACTGATGCAGATTGGGCAGGCAGTACAACTGATTGAAAGAGCACTTCAGGGTGCAGTTTCAGTTTGGGATCAGGAGCAGTCTCTTGGTACAGCAGGAAACAAAAGTCAGTTGCACTGAGTTCTGCAGAGGCCGAGTATATGGCAGCCAGTATGGCTACATGTGAGGCTATCTGGCTTCGGAAACTTCTAGCTGGGCTCTTTAATCAGGAGTTGGATCCTACAGTCATTTACTGTGATAATCAGAGTTGCATCAAACTCTCTGAGAATCCAGTGTTTTATGACAAGTCAAAGCACATTGAGATCAAGTACCACTTCATCAGAGATTGTGTGGAGAAGGGGATAGTGAAGCTCAATTACATTCCTACGGATGAACAGATAGCAGATATCCTGACGAAGGCCTTGATGAAGAGCAAGTTTGAATTCTTCAGGGACAAGTTGGGTGTGGTGCAGAACACTTTCCTCGCTAAGAGGGAGTGTTGATTTTTGTAGCTAGAAAAGTGGGATATGGATTTGCTTTAAAGCAACCCAAGATAAGATTTGCTTTAAAACAATTCGAGTTGGATTTTTAGCAACAGCAGGATTTTTATTCTTTAAATAGAATGTTTCTGAGTTTGTGAGGATAAGATAAATCCAAGAGTGGGATTTTATTCTTTAATAGAATGTTTCCGAGTTTGTGAGGATAAGATAAATCCTAAAGTGATTTTATGTGTAAATAAAGCCAAAGAAAGCAAGGAAAGATTCTTTCCTTGCACGCTAAGTAAAGCAGCTAGGCTTTATAAATGCAAGATTGCTGTAGCAAACATAGATTGTATTTTCGAAAGAAAAGTTTGCTGTTAGGCTGAATAGAAGATCCAACATTTGTAGGTTTTTCCTCGCATTGGGGTTTCTTGGGTATATCTGTGTTATTGTCTTGTTTGTGTTTGGCTTCATGTTATTTTAAGCTCACACATTAGTTATTAATTAACCCAGCTTGTATTAATTGTTATAAATCGCATTTCTTTTCAGAATTCTATCGGTGCAATTAATCAAGGTCAAGTTATGAAATTAACATGGATAAGTTTGTCTTTTGAGGAAAGGGTAAACACTATAATAATATCCGCATAGCACTAGAACATATTGAAACATGGAGACAATGTGCTTGAAGAACATATTCCATTATCACTTGGTAAATTTAGGGGCATATGGCAAATTCACCACCAGCAATTCACTGATAGAAAATTCACCACTGACAATTCACCGTGACAAATTCACCACAAGTAAAATTACCACAACAATTCACCCTGACGGAAATATTTCCAAAACTTTGAAATTTTTATTTTTATTATCATAAATCAAATTCTCTAACCAGCACACTCACTTTAAGTGTTCACCATTTACGTGGCTGATACAGAGCTCTTTTAGCTTGAAAATCCTGCTTTCCCATGCTTTTAAAATGTTTCTCCCACCCAATGCTTTTAGTAAAAGTTCCAGCACTACAGTCGCAATGTGTCAGAAGGCATGGGTGTCCTCACGATCAGTCACACCATTTCACCATAAGCAACAAAGGATTCATTTGCCAGCGCATGGGGATCATTCAGAAATTACAGTTTGAAATGCTCTGGTAGACATATATGCAAAATGTGGAAGCATAGACAAGGTACGCGAAATGTTTGACAAAATGGCTCTAAGAAATGTTGTCTCATGGAATGCTATGATCGCAGGATATGCACAAAATGTGCTTGTTCAAAAGTATTTACAAACTTTTAACCAAAAGTAATTCAAAGGTGTAAAGCCAGAGTCTGCGAACTTTGTCAGCATCCTCCCTGCCTGTACCATAATGGGAGCTTTGGAACGGGGTATGAACATTACCACAAGATAAAGGGAAAAGAAACTTTATCAGATTCCTTATTTGATGGATCAATTATAAAAATAAGAGGCAAATATATGCAAAGCCTTTAATTTTTTTAATTGGTTAGGAATAAGTTTACTGGTTCTATTTTAAACTTTAAATTTGTAAATTGAAAAAATTGAAAATTTTAGACGTGTTAATAATATGATGATTGTAGAATTCTCCACTGTCGTAAGGATTTCTCTATGTTATGTGTCTTAAATCTAGAGAACAATAATTTAGAAGGGATGATATCGATTGGGAGATAATACATTTAAAGGGCATATTACATCAACGTTTAGAAAATGTAGCTCAGTAAAAATCTTTGATTTGAGAAATAATAATTTACAACTAACCATTAAAAATTGGATTGAATGCTTGCAAAGTCTCCAAATTTTAATATTATAAAATAATAAGTTTAAGGGTAAAATTCCATTGCAATTAACAAAATTGTAAAATCTTGAAATTTTGGACATGTCAAACAATAATTTTTTAGGTGTTCTTCCAAATGACCTTATAAAGTTGTTTGTAATGACAAATGGATTAGATAACACAAATATTTTAACAAGAACTTTCAAAATATTCCATATTGTATATAGAAGAAATAACAGTTAACAATAAAGGACAAGCTATGGAGTTTATGAAAATTTCAAGATTAGTAAAATTTCTTGACCTCTCCAACAATAGTCTATTAGGTAAAATTCCTTCCAATACTAGATCCCTTGAAGGTTTGATTATTCTCAACATGTCAAGAAATCGTTTCAATAGTGAGATTCCTAAATCTATTAGAGAGATGATAACATTGCAATCACTTGATCTTTCACAAAATACTCTATTTGGGACTATTCATAAAGCTATAACTTCTCACGTTATTTTACTTTGATGTGTCCTATAACAACCTATCAAAGATGATCACCACAAGAAGGAAAGATGATGACATTTGATTCTACATACTTCTTCAACAATTCAAGCCTATGCAGACAAAAAAAATCTTAATGCTTGCCTTTCTTTATATAATATACTGTGAAACAAAAAAATAGATGTAGCACTATATAAGTCTGAAATCTTATTTTGAATTAAAAAATAAGTCCTTTTATTTTTGTTGAAATATGCTACTAAATTTAGAGAGAAAAATACTTAGCACCTATCATTTACATTCAGTTCAATGATTCTATGATATTGTGTGGTTTCAGAAAAATAAAAAAAAGAAGAAGATGATACTAGAAATGTATTTAGATAGAAATATTTTGTTAATCTCTCTATTATTAAGTTCTATGTATAGACAACATTTATTAATTGGCTCAAGAAGGAAAACCCATGTACATTAGCGAAATAGAGATATGAACATGTTTGGATAGTCTCTAGTGAGACCACACCTCATAGGTCGTGACCATTGCTAAGCGCAATAAACAATCATTTAAGTGCTCTTCCATTCTGCTAAATCCTCCACCTAGGCATAGGTGTGACTTCCTTTAGGACCTATAGAAATACACAAATCTTAATCATGCTAAATATCAAACCAATGCAAAAGGAGGAAATCACATGTCAAGGGTAAATGCAAGAAAATGAGTCCACTTCTAGTGGAAGTTTAAGACTTAGAAAAAAATACGAAATCGGGCAAAATGAAACAAGATCCCGTTATTTAGAAAATGGGATCCTGATTCACTTCAGGACCTTGAGTCAAAAATGGGATCTCGTTTTATAAAGGTTATTTAAAAATAAAAAAACCAAATGAGATCCCGTTTCTAAACATTTCAAATTTTGGCCCAATTTTTGCTATGAGTTTTGGGTTGGGAAAAAGGCTTGGAGAGCCGACCCTTAGCTTTGGACCTGCTTTGACCTGCAACTTGAAGGTCATGTTAGTGTTAGTAGAAAAGAGTGACTTTGGAAATATGTTTGAAGAAGTTTTTGATGAAATTAAAACCCATTATAGATGAGATTGTGTAGATTCCAAACATGTATTTTTTTACAATTGGAATTTTTTTTTTAATAAATTTTGATGAAATTGGTTCATAAACTTGAAATATCAGGTTTTTTTTAGTATTTTAATAACTTTTTATTAAATCATTTTTTTGAAAAACAAGTTATACGTCCACATTCTTCAAACAATTTTTTTTAATTTGAGAAAAATGATAAGTTTAGGTCATCTTATGTGTGACATACATGAGGATTTTTCAAAACAACAAATATGGGCAATAAAAAATTAACAGAAAAGGATATTAAAAAAATATTATCCACATTCTTCAATGTGTTACAAATCTTTTCCCAAAAGAATTCAGAAAAAATCAATTGTTTAGGTCAAAATATGGATGATGTACACATGCATGGTATGGTAAAAAAAAAATGACTTTTAAACTGTGGCTTTTAGACATGCCTATTGAAAATAATTTTATATCATCTGGGTATTAAAATAAATTACATATTTGGAAACTAGACTTAGGGTACTACATTTCATATTATTGACCTTTTTTAAGATTTAATCTTTAAGTGTTTCAAATTTTCAGGTCAAATGAGACAAATTCTGAAAATCGGGGAAAACACTTCCACTTTTTGGCCAAAAAGTGGACTCAACTTCTTGCACAAATCCTCAATAAAATATCACCTATAGTCATTATAAATATAGAATGAATATGTATGAACATAAAGCTTCAAAACCAAAGATTCACACCTTTATGTAGGTAGCAAGATCAAGGAAAAATTTATATGACTTCTTAGAGAGGTTCATAATACCATTATAGATGACGTTGCTACCTCCTTAACCATTCCTTCATCATCATGACATGGCCTATAGAAGCTGCTTGTAGCAAAGGGAGGTCCAATGAAGATGAAGATGTGTGATGGAAAAATTAGGGTTAAGGGTAGTTATTCAAATAGGTGTGGCTCCTCATGTGTCTTTGATCTTCCAGTCAACGTAGTAGCTAGCTCAAATTTATTACTCTTCTTTTGGGCACACAAGTTATCCAACATTTTCTAAATTTAGAATTTATTAATCAATGAGAAATTTAACTTCCGCCATAAAGTCTTGATTGTTAGGATTCCCAAACAATATCATAATATCAAAATCTTTGTGCTTCCACACAACACACTTGCACACAACGATCAACCTAAGAAAACTTGTTAACTCACATAACATGTGTTCTAGTGAGTGGCAAGTGATCATGCAAGAGGTGTAGAGGTGTCTCACAAAGTGAGAACACTTGTCTCAACCACATGAGGTGAGAAAAATCTCTATAAGTCATCTAAGTGAGCTTAAGTGTAGTGTGAATAGGAATCTACTAAGTAGGCTAATAGCTAACTAGTTTTACAATAGATCTTTCACACTAAGAGCCCCCCTTAAGTGATACTTAGGGAGTAAGCTAAACATTTAAAAGATGAGTCCTAGCAACAAGGCCTAATAAGGTACTCATTTATAATGCAATTTCTCACAAATTGAGAAAAAGGGGAAAATCTAGTGGGAAGAAAATTCCTCTCCAAAAAAGAGAAAGAGAAGGATTTAAGACTTTCTAAAAATATGTCCCTTGATGATAGGAATATGATGATGAAGAACTCCTAAAGCATGTAGAAGTTGTAAACTATGTCTATGATGAACCAGTGTTTGTTGTAATCAACAAATCTCCAAGAAATGTACATTAGGATGAGAGATACAAAAAACTGCATGAGTGAATATATGAACACTATTCAACCAATATACACAAATTCAATCAAACTTTGTGAAGTAAAAAATATAGATAGAATTGTGATTAGGAGTACTAGAATCTCAGAAATTGATCCATTGAAATAATCCCCCATACAAAAGATCAAGATAGAAGGTTCATGAGGTCTCCCAAAAAGAAGATTCTTCCACTGCTTCATTGAAAGAAGCATTAGCATAACACATCATAGCCCCCCTTTAATGCTAAGAGAATATAAGCAGAACCAACTAAAATCGAGAGTAATGTAAGGAATGTAGAGATGTACAAGAAACTAAGGGTGTGCTTCAAGGAACATTCACATGAGGTGAGAATCACAAGGATCCATGTTGTGATGGCATAAACTCCCATTACACTTTCTAATTTAGTGTATGTACAAAATTTACAAGTTTATTATCATGAGGCGGATTAAGAAGAACTATATTAAATTATGTCTTACAAAACTCAATAAAAGACAAAGAACATAAACTGAACACCCCCCCCTTCCCCCCACCTATTATTTTTTTATTTGTATGTTGTTACAAAATGAAAAAAAAGCCCCCTTTGCCAAATTCATTGCAAAAGAAAAAATTGACTCCTCTTTTACAAATTTTTAACTCCCCCACCACTTTGCAACACTTGTCAACTATGGAAAAATGTGAAAAAAACTAAAAAAAACAACCCACTGCTTACAAGCATTTAAAATGTTAACTTGAAAGTCAATTTACAACTGACGGTTAACAATAAATGTGACAGATAACAGTTTAAACAATTTTGTATTAAAACTGTGTGGGGGAACCGTTGGAGTGTTGACTTGGCCCTTAGAGAGCCAAAGATATCCTCCAACCTTTCACATATTCTTCTTTGAAGTCAATTTTCCATGTGTAGAAGACTTTGTTTCCAATCAATAGATTGAAGTTGTCTTCCACAATGCTCTCACTATATAGATTGAAGGTGCCTGTCCAAAATGTTAATGGCGGCCCCCTTGTTTGCACCCATTATCTTCAATGCATTATATTGTTATCTGCAATACACTAACAAATAGAAATAAATGAAAGGATGGAACATAGCTCTGAGGCATGGAGGTGGGTGAGAGCTGCATGGAGGTATTGAAGAGGCCGTGTGGGGTTCTCACCCAAGTGGAAGTGAAGAAATGTAAAATATCTTCAACAATAATTCACAATGAAGTTGCCTCTGGATTTGGTGATGACTAGATGGATTGACTCAGTCTTCAAATTACCACTTGTTAGTAGGTGGTGTGAGACACGAGAACTCAACTTCATATTGGAAAAATGCTCTGGATAATGCACCTGCAACAACTTCTTACTAATAGTGCTGCCTGAAAACAGTGAAAGTTCTCAAGAAGGATAGCAAAAAAGCAAAACTCAGATTACATTGGGAGGTCGCGATGATGTGCTTACTCCATAAATCAACAAATACAACATAACTTTCTTTAAGAGTGAATGTTGCCTCTTCTTAATCTATGAAATTTTAACAACAACCAACAAATACAACATAACTTTCTTTAGGTGGCTGGTTCATGTGGGTCCCCCTTAACTCGATCATTATCTCAATTTTTTAATTCTAGCTCTTTCCCAGTTTCCGTTTCCGTCCCTGTTTCACACGGTCAATCAAAATCCCGCACAGAATTTGATTTAACTTCAAAACTCACATAAACTCTTTCCCGCGCTGTTGGTATTGGTAGTGGGGATTGTTTATGCACATATTTGCGAGTGTTCAAGCTGCTTCTAAATGATTGTGGGCTATTTCGATCTCCCTGTCGCGGAAGGTAAGAAAATTATAATATTTTCTCAGTTCTATTGTTGAGTCTGTTAAGGCTGCTCAAATAATATTGTGTGCATATAAATTGCAGGCGTGTACTTCCTTGATTGTGCCAAGCTCACAGAAGTGGATCCTGCTGCATGGTACGAGCAGTTTTTGAAGTTCTGAAAACAAGTATTGCAGCTTAGTCAATTGAATTTGTTTTTCCTCTCTATATCATAACCGCCATTCTTGTGGCTTCTCCAGTTCCAATAAAGTTAAAATAATTTTTTTCTTTCAAATAATATGTATGATTGCTTTCCAGATTTAAATCCTTTTTATGTGGATATTTCCAAATAAAATATTACAGTTCATATCGTTTTTAATTGTTTGGGAAAAAATGTTTTTGGTTGTTTGTGGTGGGTGATTATTTTTACATATTCTTCTTAGATCAATATTGTAGATTATATATATATAATCTAGAAATGAGATCTTGGACATTTTTCCAATTTAAATTTTATATTTTTCATGTATTTAATGAAACTTTTTATAATTTTGTTATTAAATTTAGATCAATTTTATGTAGTGGAGCTCAAATCAATGCCACAATTAATTAATTTTTTTTTTTTACTCCTATTTTTCGCTAGTTTTTTAGTCAATTTAGTACATGTTTGCACAATTTATTAATATTAGTATTTAAAGACATTCATTTGTCCATTTTAATACCTAAGAGAGGGTCACCTTAAAATCATAAGAAATTCAATCCTTAACTTTATGATTTAATACAATTCCATAATAAAGGATTTATTTGCTCTATTGAAAATGCCTTTTGACACAAGAGCTTCCAAGCTAAGCTTTAGAATTTCTTTGATTTGCAAAATATTATCAATATGAACCTACAATTCTTATCTAAATTTAGCTAGAATATTTTTTATTAGGTAAGAAAGCCCATTGATTCTATTATGTAGAGCTATTACATCTTTAATGATATTTGACCCTTGTGACATAAATCATTTAGTCATTGCTTTATAGCATTTGAAATATATTTCATTTCCTCAATGGTTGAGACATCTTCTTGAGAAACTATGATAGGGGCAACAATTGGCACATCAAAAGATTGGAGAAGTTCAACCAATTATTAAAATCCCTTTGACTTTCCTTAAGTTTTGACTAAGGATAAAGCTCATACACATTCTTTTATACCACTCCTACACCCACTACTCCATTTTTGGTTGACTCAAGAAAAATAGGCCTCATTGCTATTGGATAAACAATGTAAGAAGTCACGGATAACTTCCTCTTTTCTTGAACCTTATGAGCACAAATGTCACATGAGGGTTTTGAAGGATTGTGGAATTTCAACTATTCAAATTAAAGGTAAATTTATCTATATAGAAACGATGCAAACGATATGATGAATAAGTGAGTACGTAGAAGTGTAGAAGGAAATATTTGAATCAATAACATGATGTGTTAGTTAAATCTTGTGTGAATAAATTTTGGATCAAAACTTTACAAATGTGTGCATGTGAATCTATAGAGGAGACAAATATCCTACAAAGATCTATTGAAATGCATTAATTCATTTGATTAGTTGCAAATGAGGAGAAATGCTCATGATTTGTATAAATAACTCATTCACATGTGTGTGCATTAAATTTATTTATGTTTTCATGCTTTAGGTGCCTTTATGGACATGAGCATCATAGATGCAAGTCCTATAGATGGGAGCTGAGATCCTACAAAAATGAAGAAAGTAGAGTAACGAGATTTAGAAATCCACTTATAATTTATAACTTAGGAGCATGTTCATGAGCTTGGAAAAAAATTATATGGAATTCTAACATCACTATACAAGCATTGTGAAATACAAGATGTCAATATAAGTTGACAATTTGCACCTTTTGAAAATGTGTATTGGGATTCCACTTTATGGGAACTTTGTAAGGTGGCAAGGTTAGAAGGGGTAGAAACATGGTGTGGAAGTGAAAGGTGAGTTTGCATGCATGCACATCAAGTCCACCTTTCCACTTGTTTTTCTTTATTGTAAAACTTTGGAATGCGAAAGCATGATTATATTTTGTAATTTGTGCATAGTTTCATATCATATTACAAACTTGTTAAAATCAAATGTATAAGTGTCACAAAATGGAGAGGCGAGAATGTAAATCAAGTTTGCAAGTGTACAAGAGTGCATTAGTTCCACAATTCTAATTAGTTGTGCACTTTACAAAATTGTAGCATTGTAAGGAAATAGTGTGCACTCACAAACTAAATGTCATGTACACAAAGGGAACAAACACATGCGAGATTTGTATATAACAATTATAAAAAAATAAAAATAAGGGAGCAAGTTGGGTTTGCATCACTTCCATCTTGGATCTTAAGTTCAATAATTAATGTTGTATCCTTGCAGGTTGTAGGCCCAATGAGAAAGTTTTTATAAACCTACAAAGATGCAAGGGAACTCCACATTTCCATAAAACACTTGAAGACTTTCAAATTTTAATTTTTCATTCTGTCGAATAAGAATCTAACGACTTTTAGATTGGTGTGTAACTAAACTCATCACAAGAAAAATATTTCATCCATGTTGTAAGACAATTCAAAGACCATAAATTAAAAGAGAGAAAAAATTGGCATCATAAACTATAATAAATATGATTACATTGTGTGAGAGTGAAAACTTCAACTATATAGAGAAAATCACAAAGGTGAGACAACAACTAGCTCTAACTACAGAAAAGGGCTACAAAGACATAAATGAAACTAGAATCTCTAGTGAGAATAAATTCTAATTCATTGGGCCATAGATACAAAACTAAAAGTTATACAAACAACAAATAGGAGTCTATATGTGGGAACTCCCTAATGTGGTTGAAATTATCCTCCTCAAAACCCTTCAACAAGAATTTATATTTTATTTCCTTGCAATTCATGTGGGATATTGGGTGTCTAGTTAGTGATGCAACATGTAAAGCTCTTAAAATATTCTCTTCCATTTTAGATTTAGCAACTAAGAAGATTTTATTTTTATATAGAATGAGACCATTTTTTACTAAAAATATGTTATCTTCCATAGTCATATCATTGATGTTAGTAGAAAATATATTATTAGCATATCTTACCATAAAAGAAACCTCACAATTAGTATAAATAATAAAAGTGAAGTAACAAACTTGGGTGTCCCAGAAAGAGCATTAACAATTATATTGAAAGAGCTTATTCATTGATGTAAGAGAAATATTTCATCACCAAATTTTATTTTATTTTTGCTTTGTTTGTTTAAATTTTTTAGTTATCTTTTGGGTCACATCATCTCAAAAGAAGGAATTGGAATTGATCTTGCATGAGTCAAGGCTATGTAAAAATTTCTCTAAACCTACAAGTAAACCTGGCATTAGGCCTTTCTTCACTCAAGTGAACTTCTTGAGAAGGTTTGTTTCTAATTTTTAAGAACTGACTAAATGTATATTAGAGATGACGAAAGATAAAATAATATTCAAGTGGAACTAAGAAGGAAAACAATATTTGAATAAATCAAAGTAGATATAGCTCATTTGGCATGCCCAATTTCCAAAATAATTTATAATTTACTCTTATACATCTAAACACCCCATGTTTACAATATTTCTTTAAAAGAATGACAAGGGTGTTGGATTTCAGGTATGGCTTTCTAGAGCGCTCCTTTGAAAAATCATGATTTGATTTATTCAATGAACGAAAAATATGCATTTATATTGTCAAAGTTTTCAAATAGATTAAGTTTACATTTTGAATTCCTATTGTATCAAGTATTGATCCTTGATACTTGATAAAATAGTAAAAACCATCCTCACTCATCAAGAGATTGAATTTAATAAAACAATGAAATGGATAGCCAAAGTATAGGAAAATGATTTTGAGATATTAAGACCACCAAACTTATAAGAGGACAGGGGTTATGAAAACTTATTATAGAAAATTAGTTAGTAAAAGAAGTGAATTTTTTTGAAGGACTTCTATTAACACTCTTTGTTATATCTATAGATGAGTGGTACTCTACCACTACCTTTTTTAAATCTATGCAGAGTTCCCACCCCACCATAATGCCAAAGAGAAGAAATAAATTAAGCTTAGAAAAATAAAATATGTTATTCGGGGTAATTCTTTATACAAGAAATATTTAGATGGAACTTTCTTTAGATGCATTGATAAAGAGTAGTAGAATATTTACTTCTTGAGACCTTTCATAATAAAGCACATGGTTTTCATTTCCCATTATCTATAACCACCTACAATATTTTGAGAGTATGTTACTATTGGCTAGGTATGTTCAAGGATGCACATGAATGGGTTGCTAAGTTTTAAGCTTCTCGATGATTCTTAGGGAAACCCAAGCTTGTTTCTTTACCTCTAAGACTTGTAATCATCCAAGAATATTTTTAACAGTAGGACTTAAAAATAAATGACACTTAGCCTACATTCAAGTGTTGGTCATACTCATGTATTGACAACAATTGATTATTTTAACAAGTAGGTTAAAACCATACTAGATAGACAAGCTAATACACATGTGGTATACAACTTTATTGGGGACAATATTTTTTGTTAAGTTTGCATGCCTAAGAAGAACATGAGCAATAATGGATGCAATTTATAATAGTTAGAGATAACCATGACCTACTATACATATATCATAACATTATCACACTCATCAAATTACCTCCCAAATTAAAGCATTCCAAATAATATATTAAATGATGGTAATGTTCTAGATGGGGTTTATAATCAAATAAGCATTTTTAAATTTCCTATTCTATATGTGAAGTAGTCTAAGGAAGAGGAAATCTCCTTGGAGGTTATAAGTAGAAGAGTCATTTATAGTAACTTGACCTAGCTCAACAAGAAATTGGAAGACCCCAACCTTGATATCAAAGAAGCATCCAAAGACAATATAGCTTGAAAGGATCATCCTAAGAAGGAGGCCAAGGGAAAGAAAAAATCACTATAGCTAGGGCTTCCAAATTTGAGCATTTTGGATATGGAGAAAGAAGTAGAGATGAAAGAACAATCACTTTAAAGAAAGAAGGATCCAAAATATGTTTTTAAGGTAATGGAACCCTTTGAGGTATATAAAGAAGGGGCACCCTCAATATCCCTTCATGCAAGAGAAGGCCCTTACTCAACCTCTTCTCCCATATCCAAATTCACCCCTTGTTCCTCTTATGCAAGAGAAAACCCTTATGATCCTAGAGGCTTCTCTTGGAAAGGTGATAACTCCTAAAGAATCAACATCAAGAGGGAAATCCCCTGAAGACCTTATTCCTAAGATCCCCTCTCCTCTTTGATCTTCTAAGAGATTCCCTTCTAAACAAATGTTTTCCTCCACATGTTTCTCCTCTCTTGAAATCCCATGTGAAAATTATTTACTACAATAAAGAAAAATTCAAAATAAGATTCAATTCATATTTGGTTGAAGTTCCCACTTGGTTGGACCTTACAATCAAGAAGAGAGAGAACATCAAATCCCTTTGTTGATGATTTATTTTCCATTATATTCAAGATTGAGAAGCCATGTCAAAGTTAAAGGTTTAGGGTCATCTCTTCCATTTTGAAAAATGCACAAGGATCAAGAGTTGTAGAGGTTGCCACTCTAATAGTTGACAAAGATGACATACAATTGATACCATTACACAATAAAATTTCTGGGCTCAATTTGGATAAGCAATCAAGATACTCTAAAATTGAAGTTATGCAAATAGTTATCATGACCATCATCTCCAAAATGGATAAAGATTATAAAACCAAACAACAATTGAGGGAGCAAGTGAGACAAATGACCTCTTATACAATAATTGGTTGGATTTCTCCAATCTTTTGATGTGCCAATTGTTACCCCTATCATATTTTCTCAAGAAGATCCCTCAACAATTGAGGAAATGAAATATATTTCAAATGCTATAAAACAATAGCCAAACAATTTATGTCACAAGGGTCAAATATCATTAAAGATGTTATGGCTCTACATGATAAGAGTCAATGGGCACTCTTGATAAAAAGTATTCTAGCTAAATTTAGATAAGAATTGTAGGTCTATATTGATAATATTCTGTAAATCAAAGAAATTTCAAAGCATAGCTTGGAACCTCTTGTGTCAAAAGACATTTTTGATAGAGCAAATGAATCTTTTTATTACGGAATTGTATTAAATCATAAAGTTAAGGATTGAATTTCTTATGATTTTAAGGTGACCCTCTCTCATGTATTTAAATGGAAAAATGAATGTCTTTAAATACTAATATATAGCAATAAATTGTGCAAACATGTACTAAATTGATTCAATAACTCACGAAAAATAAGAGTAAAAAAAATTAAATTTCAAAAATTAATTGTGGCATTGATTTGAATTCTAGTACATTAGATTAATCTAAATTTAATAACAAAATAAAAACAAGTTTCATTAAATACATGAAAAATATTAAATTTAAATTGGAAAAAAGTCCAAGATCCCATTTTGGGATTATATAGATAAAATTTACAATAGTAATCTAAGAAGAATATGTGAAAATAATCACCACCACAAAAAACCCAAAACAATTTTTCCCAAACAATTAAAATCGGTATGAACTGTAATATTTTATTTGGAAGTATCCACATACAAAAGATTTAATTTTGGAAAACAATCATACAAATTATTTGGAAGAAATCTTTTGTTTCAACTTTATAGAACTGGAGAAGCCACAAGAATGGCGGTTGTGATGTACATAGGAAAAACAAATCAATTGACTAAGTTGCAATACTTGTTTTTACAACTTTAAAAACTGCTCGTACCATGCAGCATGATCCACTTCTGTGAGCTTGGCACAATCAAGGAAGTACACGCCTGCAATAATATATACACACAATATTATTTGAGCAGCCTTAACAAACTCAACAATAGAACTAAGAAAATATTATAATTTTCTTACCTTTTGCGACAGCAAGATCAAAGTAGCCCACAATCATTTAGAAGCAGCTTCAACACTCGCAAATATGTGTAGAAACAATCCCCACTACTAATACCAACAATGCGGGAAAGAGTTTATGCGGGTTTTGAAATTATTCAAATTCTGCACGGGATTTTGATTGACCATGTAAAAACAGGGATGGAAACGGAAACGGAAACGGAGAAATC
>VDFB02026590.1:0-27877 GCA_007258455.2 Sequoia sempervirens | reverse complement strand
TATGCTATAAAGAATGAGGCAGGTTTTCCTAGTCATATAAAACCCTCAATAAAAATAAGTTACGAATATCAAGAAGTGATTCTCATTGATTAATAGGCGAGGGTTTGTTATATTTATTGATTATGACAACTACCAAGATTCAAATCCCAACAATACCATATAAAGAATAATTCGGAGATCTGTCCCTTCAATATAAAATATTCAATAAAAATATATTAAAATATCAATTTAAGGTTCTTGTATGGCATTACAAGAAATGGAATGTCTTTTACCATACAAAACCAAAAATATGCAGTGGTTTGTTTGCCATGCATATGTATATGGAAAACATTCCTCGGCTCTCTAAACTTTTCAATGAGCATTTCCAGAGTTAACCAGAGATCTGAGATCCTACCATAAAAAAAAAATTAACGATAGATTCAGTGCGGAGGAGAGATTCAGAGTCCTTGCTCTGATGTTTATCTTTTTACCAAAATAAATACAACCTTTTCTCTAAAAGAAGATTTATAGAAAAGCCATCATCAAAAACTTTCTTTTATAAACTACTATGGCTCATACATTTCAAAAGAGTTGGAGTGTTGGTTGCTCAGCTTTTGGAACATCAGCATAATCCTCCTCTAAATCTCCTTCATCAAAATTCAGCAACACGTCGTCTAAATCAATGTCATTAAGTTCGCTCTCCGTAATTTCCAGATCGCAGTGGGTACTTTCAGATCACTTTGAGGTTGAGGAGGAGGATTATTAAGACAGGCAAAAGATCGATACATGATACGAGCGGCATCGTCATATGCAAGGGCAGCCTCATGGGCAGTGTCGAAGGTGCCGAGCCAGAGGCGCCTTCCTCCATAGGGCTCGCTGTTTTCTGCAACCCATTTACCCCATTTCCGCTGCCGCACGCCTCTGTAGTTGTACTGCTCATTTTCGGGCCCTCCTTTGCCCAAAACACATCTTTTTATTGATCCAATCCGAGCTGCTCTTGTTTCTGTTTTCACGAATGAACTCGCCCGCCGCCATTCGTCTAATATCGCAGTAGCTTTTTTTCCCCTCTTCCCTCTCCCTGTCTCCGCCATCTTTTTTTCAACGGCTGAAATTGAAACTTCAAAACTCAGTGGAAACAATTACTACGAAGGTGTGGAGATCGAATCCCACAAAGAAAGTGAAAAAGAAAACTTGAGAATGTTATGGCAGCTATATCTGATTGATCGATTGGTTTATATATGTGTGGGGGAGAGAGAATGGGGAGGCTTGTTGAAGAAGAAAAGGAATGAGAGAGACAGGAGGGGAGAAGAGGTTTGCTAACAAAGAAAAGGGATGAACGTGACCACGCAGACAAACCTGCCGATCCCATTGGCGTTATGGGAGGCGCTGGTTTGCTTTGTACCGAGAAACCGCGTAGCAGGCTAAATTGACGTCCACTGTCAAGTAAAAGCTCTTCTTAAGAGTGTTAAATGCTTTTTACATTTATTAAAAAAATATAAAATTAATTGATCTTTTTAGTTTTTAGGTTAATTTGTTTTGTTTCAGAGTGAATGGATAAAAAATTCTTAAAGAATTAAATGTTTGTAATATTTATTATATTATTTTTTTGTTTATTTTGTTATTTCTATTTATTTTTAAATTTAAAAATCTAAAACAAAGAAAATAATAAATTAATTTTATTTATTATTAATAAATATTGTAAGGATTCAATACTCTAAAAAGAGCTTCTCACTTGATGGGTGCACATCAAATTAGAGCACTACATATTTCAAGCATATTCTAAGAAGAGATTTTCACTTGATGGCTAGATATCAAATTGAAAGTTTAGGAATAAAATAAAATAATGAACTCCAATAGAGGTTATTATTTAAAGGAAAACAATATTACATATATTTATAAGAAAAATTGAAGATTCAAGAGATTAAAATTCAAAATCTAAATCAGATCAAATTTAAACAAATAAAATATAGTCAAAGATGTCAAGTGTTGAGAGTTATATTACTAGGAATAGGAAAGGTCCCTTAAATTTGGGTTTACCCATAGTTCAAGGTTCAAGTAATCCAAGGGAGCTCCACTTCCAACTAGAAATGACATTCTTCTATATGTAACTAAGTATCATAAATAAGTGAAATGGCTAAAGAAAAATAAATAGTCATGCCAAAATTTAGCCTTCACATTGATACACATTTAATTAAAATAATAAATAACATTATTAAAAGTGATAAATTTATGTCAATTTTTTGCATTGATAAATTTGTAAGAGAGATAATTAAGGTTTTTATTTTTTGAAAGAATTTTTTATTAAATAATTTTTGATTATTTATTTTTAAATTAACAATAATTATATTTTAGATATATTGAGTATTTCTTGGTTAGTCAACCTTTAAATTTTTAGCTTGGATTAAGCTAGAGAAGTCACATCTCACAACATCTTTCCATGACATTATCATTGTTCTTGATTGCAAGCTCAATGACCTAGTAGGGGCACAATAAAAACAAGCTCAATGGTCCAACAAGAGCTTGATGTTTGGTTATAATAACAACATAATCATTTACTAACCACCATACCACCCCTTTGTTATCAAGTTATTTTTTGTATATATTTACAATTGAAATATTTTATACAATTGAAATAAGGATATCAATATGAAGTGTAAGGTTGACTTTTGAGAAAATATTAATATTATTTACTTTCTTAATGTCATGAATGTCAATATTTTCATTACCAATTTATACTTATTAGGAAACGGAAAAATATTTAAAAAATATATTATATAATGTAAAGGAAAGAGAAAAAAAGGAAAAATTAAAGGAGATCATATATGATATAATGTATGGACTTGTAAAACACATATGATAAATATAATAAAGACATGATTATATCTCATGGGTGTTTATATGATGAATATATATACGTGTATTTTACTTTGTATTATTATGTAGTTATCATATATATTATAATATTATTCTTTATGCATCATATTAGGGTATTTAGTATAGCACATACTTAAAGTAAGGCTATTAGTCTATATCTTTTGTAAGAATCTAGTTCATGACTAGAACATCATTTATTCCACTAGATAAGGAGAATATTGAACCTAAGAAAAATATTGTGATAAGTGAGACCATAATAAAGACTGATTATAGATAAAAATGGAATCTATTGTGATAATGTGTGGTATAAAACATTGCTTTCTAACCATATAAGAGTTTAGGCACATAGAGGTGATGGTGGAATGGGGGGATCATAAAGGATGTGAATATTGATTTATATTTATTCTAATTATTTTTATATAAATGAGAAGATATTATTAAGGATTAAAAAAAAACATTAATTCAAAGAGGACAAAATGAAAATTTGAGAGAGGTAGTTAAGTGCACATGGCTTATTAGGAAAGAAACATAATGAACCTATTGATGGCCAAATTGAAACAACAATATTTAAACAAAATATTTCTACTCTATTTCTCCTGAAAAAGATAACTGATCTAAAGCCACCTATCTTCCAAGGTCCTTGTAGTTGGTTCTCAACAGTGCTATTTTGTTGAGCGGTCAATGAGGCTATAATGTTCAAAGGAGCCTGTTGGTTATTGAGCTTCTTGATTGCTAGAAGATCAAACTCCTATCTAAACCTACTCTAATCGGGAGGTATAAAAAAATGGCGAAAGATAGATCAGGGATGCAAGAGAAAGAAGAATGTTGATTCATCTAATTAACTAGACCTGTTACTTTTCAAGGAACACCTAAACCAAATTGTAGAATAAATCAACCTGTAAAAAATAAAAAGTCATTCATTCACAGTGCAAATATTAATAGCAGATTTCAAATCATAGCTTGAACAAAAGAAAAGATTAAATTCTATTCATTCCTTGAAAGTTTCAAATCAAACAATTAACCAAATAAACATCATTCGAGAGCATAACTCAAGACAAGTTTGAATCCGACTATTTCTATTATTGTAAAATAGATAAACAATATTTACAATTCTAGAAAATTCACCAGTGTAAAGAAACCAATATCCTCAAATTACTTCAACAAAAGAAAGAAAAACTAGAAAAATACGTTATCTATCCTATTGCTAACTCTAATCAGCTAACTTGTAAAACTTCTAACTATTTTTCCTAAGTGTCTAAACCTCTCAAATGAGCTTGATTTTACAATAAAAATAGCTCAAAATTACATAATTCCCTCTAAAAAATGAGACATCAAAATCTGTAGCTTTTGTGTGCATACAACTAATCCATAAAGATGACTTCATGTTTCAGCGCCAGTTTGACTTTAGTTAATTTAGTTGTATCTTTCAGTTACATTTGCAGCTTCTAGTTCATGATTACAACCTCTAGTTTGACTTAGAGTTTATCCCTTTGCACAATGTGCAACAACATCTTCTCTAAAAATTGCTTCAAATGGGGGCCACCATATCTTCACTTCACTACCAGTTGATAATTGTTTTAGAAAATCACCTCTCTTGCATATTTGATTTGCATGTCATCTTGATTGCAATATAATATTCTCCTCAATGACACTGCAAATAATAGAGCACATTAAGTTATAAAATTAATTAATCAATAATTAGTTCCAAGATTAATATATTCCACATTATTTCAATTGAATATAAAATACAATGATCTTTAAATTGAAATAATAATGATTTTAAATTAATGTTATTTTGAACAAAACAACATCAAACAATGTTTTGTGCTTTATGATCTCCATGCCTCCTTTGCATCTAAAAGAAATTTAAAACAATATCTTCCTGACCATTTTGAGCAAAGCCTTTAACCATAAAAGCTCACAAAGACACTTCTCACTCAAGCATTTCATCAAATAAACTATCTGTGCCTTCCCCACAATTCAATGCTTCCATGCTTTATATGCACATTTACCAAACATGTGCTTGGAGATTATAAAGTCACTCAATAAACTCATTTTGCAGACATCCTGCAATCATCACATGCATTGCATTCTCTGATATAGCATTTTTATTGATGCACCCTATCTATTTTACAGTGTGTGTGCATTGTCCATGCTCTTCCCTCTAGTTGTGTGTATGTTTACCAGGGTAGTTGCCACTACAACATCTGACAAAATCCATCTATCCTTTATGATTTGATGGATATCTTCCTGCTGCTTTGAAGCTGATTATAACACTGGTATGTGGACAATGATTGGTTGTATTTATTTGTAAGTTTATAAGACTTCCCAACAAAATCTATTTTGCACCAATTTTGCTATCATTTCCTTCCATAGAATGGGATCTCCTTGAGATATTATATCAAACAATTGGGGATCTCCTTGAGATATTCTGTCAAACAATTGGGGATCTCCTTGAGATATTTTGTCAAACAATTTATGTACCCTCTCACGGTGTGTTCATGCTTCCATATTTTGCATGTCGATCCATTTAGTTTCCATGAGGTGACTTCTCTTGAGGTATTCATCAAACTATTTGCTATACATTCATAATCTTCTTGTTTCAATGGACAAGATTTCTTTTAAAACCCTCTATCAATAATTTCATTTTCCTTTTGTATCCATTTTGTTATCATTGCATTCAATGGGTTATAATTTCTTTTTGCTGTGAATAAAGAGGATGCTGATAGGAGATTGGAGGATTTCACTTTTACACTAACCTTTGCACTTGTTGGAAGCTTGTAATTTTTTTTCAATAAATTCACTCTGTGCATATCTGCCACTATTGCATCATATGAGAACAAATCTTTTTGAGGTATTCTGTCAAATAGTTTTCTACATTTCTAAGAGGCATTTTTTCATATAATTTTCCATGAGCTTTGCCTGAGCTTCCATACTTCGATGGGCATTCATACACCTAAGAATTTCCAAACCCTTCTCCATGCTTTAACTAGTGATTATGGCAGTCCTTGAGAACACACTCCTTGTTCCATGGTTGCGGCCTCTTATCACTATTTTTCTTTACGTTTGGGCACATCCTGTGCTCATCGCTAGTGTAGGAGCACCTAAGGAACAACAGGCAATTTCACTAGGCAATTAGAAAGTCTAGAATGAATTTTTGTTTTGGTGTGTTATTTTGAAAGGTCATGTTGACCATTGAGTTGAGGAGATAGCTTAGGGATATGTTTGACCTCTAGGATAGAAGTTGTGAAAGGATGGATGAGTTTAGAAACTTTTCTTACTTAGCTTTCTAAAATTTGGCAAAAGTTGAAAAACACAGTGCATTTTATAATTTTTGCCACTATGTAACTGATATGTCCGACCAAGGGAGCATAACTGATTGGGGAACCATATTTAAGGTGTTCCTCGACCTGAGAGAAGTGTTGAAAGCATTGGTATTGTGGGAAAATTTTGTGAATTGAAAGAAAAATAGTGTTTTGTGAGTTATTACTGATTTTTGCTTCAAAGTAGAGCTTTAATGGATTGAAATTCTTATTGTGATTTGTGAAGGATGTATTTTAGTGTTTTCTCAAGCTTAGTGTGCCATCTTTTATTCTTTTTGATTCAATTTCAATCACTATTTGTAAATAGTTCATTTTAACCCTGTTGCTGGTCTGAACTAGACAGTTTTGTAGAAATGGAGTGTTAGTCCACTTTCCCACTGTAAAAATTGTATGACCCTTTGGGAATAGTGAATAGACTCCATGTGTGTACATATGGTAGGTTTTAGGGTTTGTGAGAGCACAAGAGCTGCTGGTAAAGTCTTGCCCTAGGCGATCCAGGAAGAGTTCGGCTAGGGAAGACAAGGAGTGCAAGGCACATAACTTGCAGGGGTGATTGATTCTTGTTGAATTTCCTTTTTGAGGATGTAGGTGGAGGACCTACCAAGGTCTGGTAAATAATAGGAGGCTCCACTAACTCATTTGGTTGGTGAAAGACTTGATAGATTGAAGGCAACCAGAAAATGGCTTAAAAAACCCTAGTTTATGCCCATTTTCAAGTTGAGACTTTGTACGGCTGATAAAGGCCCAAGACCTCAAAAATATTTGAGAGGTGTTCATTTGAACCAAGAACCTCAAAGAAAGAATGAGGTGTTCTTTGGAAAATTTTGAGCAAAGACCAGTTTTCTCAGAGATGGAGACCTAATTGGGGCTCATGGGCTAGTAGCCTTTTTAACCCTAAATGAGGGTTTGGTGAAAATGATGAAAAGGTGATGTATGGTGAACCTTCAAGAACCCTAGGAGGATGGTTTGAAGCTATTGGAGACAACTCTACACCCCTGAAAAGATCTAATTGAGTTTTGAGGATAGGTTAGCCTTTAGGGTAGATTAAGGGCTAAGGAGGAGATAAAGCATTGCACCAAGGTTAACTTGGTAGTTTGAATTGTGAAGGTAGTGGGGTTGGCTAGGAGAACCAAGGGTACCTAGTCATGAGTAGGGTCCTATAGGTTAAGGTGGTGAAGCAAAACACCAAGGAGGTTTTGTAAGCAAGACCTAGAGTAGGAATCTGTGACTGATTCCTCCAATCCCCTCCCCATTAGATTGGTATTAGAGAAAGAAAAAGATTTGGGATAGAATAATATATGTCAGAGGTTGAGTCTAGTGATTCTACCATCATGGTGACAAATGCAGAGTTGGCCAAGATGGTCAAAGGACTGGAGGAAGACAATAGGCTATTGAGGGATAAAATAGCCCAACTTGAGCAAGCATTGAGTAATGTGCAGTTGGAAGGAAGGGAACCAAAGAAAGAAGAGGTTGTAGAGGAAGACAAGATCCCTGAACTTGACCCTATTTTTCAAGAAGATCCTTTCTTGAAGGAATTGAAGGCTTTGAGTGGAAAAGCACTTGAAGGCATACCACTGTTTAGTGGAAAAATGGAAGCTGAACTAGTCATGGATTGGATAGAGGGAATGGAAAACCATTTTGAATGTGATGGAGTCATAGAAGCACATAAGGTAAAGGTGGAAAAATCAAGGTTAAGAGGTTCTGCCTTGACATGGTGGAAGTTCATTCAGACAGAGAGGGAAAAGGAAGGCAAGAAGCCTATCTCTACTTGGAAAGGTATGGTTGCAAAAGTGAGAGAAGCATACATGCTAGATGATTATGAAATTTAGTTGCACAAGAAAAGACAGAGTTTGAGGCAAAGAGACCAAGATGTGAACTCTTATACTGAGAAGCTCCAAAAAATTTGTATAAGGTCTAATGTTTTAGAAGATGAAATTCTCAAGGTGGAAAGGTATCTTAATGAATTGAAGTGGAACATCCAAGAGGAGATGACTCTTCTAAGTCCTAAGACAGTACACCAATGTTACCAATTAGCTATTAAGATTGAGGAAAGAAGCAAGAGGAAACAAGAACAGGCTTCTAAGAGCAGAGGAAGAGGCAAAGATCAAAGAGGACATAGAGGTGGATACCAAGGTAGAGGGACTAAACAAAGAAATTAGGGAGAGTCAAAACTTACAGAGCATTGAGGTGAAACAACTTCTAGAGGAGGCTATGGAAGAGGTAGAGGACCTCAAGGAGGTTCAAATAGAGGAAGAGGAGTAGGTAGGAGCAATTCTTACTTTTCTAATATGAAGTGTTACCATTGTGGACAAGTAGGACATCCAGCTTATAGGTGCCCGGAGAAAGCATCTTCATCAAATACTGAGAAGAGAGTGACATATGCTCAGGAAGACACCATGAGTGTCAAATCACTAGAGGTTAGTCAGATTGAATCAGAAGTGGGGGAGAATTTGATGTTTAGTAGAGTTTTGATTAGACAACCAGTCAAGGAAGAGCCAAGGCAAAGAAGAGCCTTATTTAGAGTGAGATGCAAAATACTTGGGAAAGTATGCAAGGTGATAGTGGAATCAGGGTCTACTGACAACATAATCTCAGAGGAGGCAGTGATGAAATTGAAGTTGGAAAAGGTACCCCACACTAATCCTTACAAGGTGACATGGTTGAACAAAGGGTAGAGTGTTCTTGTAAATGAGCAGACCACGGTGGAGTTCTCCATTGGAGGATACAAGGACAAGTTAATTTGTGATGTATTACCCATGGATGCATGCCATCTTCTATTGGGTAGACCATGGCAGTATGACAGAGGTGCCATCTATGATGGAAAAGCCAATACTATCTCATTCAAGAAGGATGGAAAGACATTCAAGTTGCAGTCACTATCAGATGAAGAAGAAGGACAGTCAAAGACCCCTAGTGTCTTATTGAGTAGTGGAAAAGAGTTCATTAACAACCTACATCAAGGAGGTGAAGGATATGTGGTCATGGTGCAACCCAAGGAAGAGGGAAAGACTGAGAAAACAGTCATACCCAGAGCAGCCCAAAAGTTGCTTGAGAAGTATAAGGAGATAGTGAGTGATGGAACACTAGCAACCTTACCTCCAAAGAGAGCCATTAGCCATCAGATTGACTTCATACCAGGGGCTTCATTGCCAAAAAAAGAATCTTACAAGCTTACACCAGATCAGAATCTAGAGGTAGCTAGACAAGTGCAGGAGTTGTTAGATCAAGGCTTGATTAGGAAGAGCATCAGCCCATGTGTAGTACCAGTGGTCTTAGCAACCAAGAAAGGTGGTAAGTGGAGGTTATGCACTGATTCTAGGGAAATAAATAGAATCACAATCAGGTATAGGTTCCCTATTCCTAGAATTGAGGACTTGATGGATTTTCTTGGAGGAGCTCAGTACTTTACCAAGTTGGATCTCAAGAGCAGATACCATCAGATTAGAATCAAGGATGGAGATGAGTGGAAGACAACTTTTAAGACAAATGATGGGTTGTATGAGTGGAGAGTTATGCCATTTGGCCTCTCTAATGCCCCTAGCACATTCATGAGGCTCATGAATGAAGTGCTCAAACACTTTATAGGGATATTTGTGGTGGTATATCTTGATGATATACTCATCTTTAGCAAGACAACAGAAGAACATCTAAAACATGTGGAGATGGTACTTAAAAGGTTGCAAGAGGAAAAGTTAGCCATCAACCTAGAGAAATGTGAGTTCTTCAAACAAGAGCTTGTGTATTTTGGGTTTGTAGTATCCCAAGGATCATTGAAGATGGATCCAAGCAAGGTGGAAGCTATCCTAAACTTGCCTACACCAACCACAAGGACATAGGTAAGAAGTTTTCATGGATTAGCCCAATTTTATAGAAAATTCATAAGGAACTTTAGTGGCATATGTGCACCAGTCCTAGACACAATCAAAGGTGGTTTGAAAACTAAGTTTAAGTGGACTCAAGAAGCTGAGAAAGGTTTTGAGAAACTGAAACAAGAAGTGGCAACTCAACCTATACTTTTGTTACCTAGTTTTGACAAGTTGTTTACTGTGGAATGTGATGCTAGTGGAGTTGTAGTAGGAGGGGTGCTAAGCCAAGAAGGCAGGCCTATAGCATTCTTTAGTGAAAATCTCAATGAAGCTAAGAAAAAGTACTCTACCTATGACCTAGAACTGTATGCTTTAGTTCAGTCACTTAGGAAGTGGAGGCATTATCTCCTACCTAAAGAGTTTGTAGTCTTTACTGACAATTAGGCACTTAGCTATATCAAAACTCAATAGAAGCTGAGTAATAGGCATTTGAAGTGGATGGAGTATCTTCAAGCTTTCACTTTCACCATCAAGCACAAGAAGAGATAGTTGAACAAGGTGGCAGATGCACTAAGTAGAAGATTGCTGATAGTGTAGGAGATATAGTTAAAGAGCATTGGGATAGAGAGTTTCAAGGATCTCTATGGAGAAGATGAAGACTTCTTAGAGGCCTACAAGGTATGTTCTAACTTTGAGAATCATTTTCATAGCCAATACTCAGAGTATACATTGCAAAGTGGATTGTTATTCAAGGGAAATCAGTTATGTGTTCCAAGAGGATCAATGAGAGAGAACCTTATCCAAGAGAAACACAATGGTAGTCTTAGTGGTCATTTTGGTATCAACAAGACAATGGAGCTAGTGCAAAGGTTTTACTATTGGCCCAAGTTACCAAGGGATGTCAGGAGGTATGTGGAGCAGTGTGTAGTTTGTATGAAGGCCAAAGGGGGAGCTAGTAATGCAGGTTTGTATCAACCTCTACCCATTCCCAATAGACCATGGGAGCGTGTTAGCATAGATTTTGTTGTAGGACTCCCTAAGACAAAACAGGGTTTGATAGTGTCTATGTGGTGGTAGATAGATTCGACAAGATGAGTCACTTTATCCCTTGCAAGACCACACATGATGCTAGCTACATTTCTCACATTTTCTTCAAGGAAATTGTAAGGATCCACGGATTGCCATTTGGCATTGTATCAGACAGGGATGTGAAGTTCATGAGTCATTTTTTGGAAGACTCTATGGAGTAGATTAGGTACCAACCTGTCTTTTGGATCAGCTTACCATCCTTAGACCAATGGGAAAACAGAGGTGGTTAATAGGGTGTTAGGTAACCTTCTAAGATGCCTAACCAAAGAGTATGGACAGACATGGGACATGGTTATCTCACAGGCTGAGTATGCATACAATGACAGTGTGAACTGGACCACACAGAAGAGTCCTTTTGAAATAGTGTATGGGATGCACCCAAGAGGAATATGTGAGCTCAGGGATCTCAGAGCTATGGAGCATAGGAGTGGATATGTAGAGGACTTCACTCAGACCATGAAGGAGATTCAGGAGAAGGTAAAGAAGACAGTCACCGAGGCTACACAAAAGTTGAAGGATAAGGTAGATTTGTCAAGAAAAGATTTGCAATTTGTAGTAGGAGACTATGTCATGGTCCACCTCAAAAAATCCAAGTTGCAGAAGGGTACATCAACCAAATTGCAGATGAAAAGAGTGGGACCATGCAAGGTATTAGCCAAATATGGGAAGAATGCCTACAAGGTGGAACTACCTACAGATTTAGGGATTTCACCATTGTTCAATGTAGCTGATTTGATCAGGTATAAGGGATCAGTCAATGACTTAGATCAAAACAATAAGGAGATCTTCAAGTATGTAAGAAACATAACCTTACCTACTCCAGACAAGCTACAAGTAGAGAGGATCTTGGAGTCAAGAGTGAAGAAATCTACAAGGCATAAGGTGTACATGGAGCATCTTATCAAATGGAAGAACAAACATGAATCTGAGGCTACATGGGTGGATGAAGCTTAGTTTAAGAAGCAGGGCATTGATTTGACACTGATCTCTCCTCACATTCCTTAGTGTTTGTGCAAAGAGGGGGAGAATGGTGTAGGAGCACCTAAGGAACAACAAGCAGTTTCACTAGGCAATTAGAAAGTCTAGAATGAATTTTTGTTTTGGTGTGTTATTTTGAAAGGTCATGTTGACCATTGAGTTGAGGAGATAACTTAGGGATGTGTTTGAGCTCTAGGATAGAAGTTGTGAATGGATGGATGAGTTTAGAAACTCATCTTACTTAGTTTTCTAAAATTTGGCAAAAGTTGAAAAACATAGTGCATTTTACAATTTTTGCCACTATGTAACTAATATGTCCAACCAAGGGAGCATAAATGATTGGGGAACCATATTTAAGGTGTGCGTCAACTTGAGAGAAGTGTTGAAAGTGTTGGTATTGTGGGAAAAAATTGTGAATTGAAAGAAAAACAGTGTTTTGTGAGTTATTACTGATTTTTGCTTCAAAGTAGAGCTTTAATGGATTGAAATTCTTACTGTGCTTTGTGGAGGATGTCGTTTAGTGTTTTCTCAAGCTTAGTGTGCCATCTTTTAGTCTTTTTGATTCAATTTCAATCACTGTTTGTAAATAGTTCATTTTAACCCTGTTGCTGGTCTAAACCAGACAGGTTTGTAGAAATGGAGTGTTAGTCCACTTTCCCACTGTACAAATTGTACAACCCTTTGGGAATAGTGAATAGACTCCATGTGTGTACATATGGTAGGTTTTAGGGTTTGTGAGAGCACAAGAGCTGCTGGTAAAGTCTTTCCCTAGGCGAGCTAGGAAGAGTCTGGCTAGGGAAGACAAGGAGTGCAAGGCACATAACTTGTAGGGGTGATTGATTCTTGTTGAATTTCCTTTTTGAGGATGCAAGTGGAGGTCCTACCAAGGTTTGGTAAATAGGAGGAGGCTCCACTAGCTCATTTGGTTGGTGAAAGACTTGACAGATTGAAGGCAACTAGAAAATGGCTTAAAAAACCCTAGTTTATGCCCATTTTCAAGTTGAGACTTTGTATAGCTGATAAAGGCCCAAGCCCTCAAAAATATTTGAAAGGTGTTCATTTGAACCAAGAACCTCAAAGAAAGAATGAGGTGTTCTTTGGAAAATTTTGAGCAAAGACCAATTTTCTCGGAGATGGAGACCTAATTGGGGCTCATGGGCTAGTAGCCTTTTTAATCTCAAATGAGGGTTTGGTGAAAGCGATGAAAAGGTGGAGTTTGGTGAACCTTCAAGAACCATAGGAGGATGGTTTGAAGCTATTGGAGAAAACTCTACACCCCTACAAAGATCTAATTGAGTGTTGAGGATAGGTTAGCCTTTAGGGTAGATTAAGGGCTAAGGAGGAGATAAAGCATTGCACCAAGGTTAACTTGGTAGTTTGAATTGTGAAGGTAGTGGGGTTGGCCAGGATAACCAGGGATACCTAGTCATGAGTAGGGTCCTATAGGTTAAGGTGGTGAAGCAAAATACCAAGGAGGTCTTGCAAGCAAGACCTAGAGCAGGAATCTGTGATTGATTCCTCCAACCCCCTCCCCATCAATCACCTTCCATGATGGGGAGATCATTTAAAGCATTATGTAGAAAAAATTATGTGCATCATCTTGACCTCCACATTTTGTGCATAGACTGAGGAGAACATTAGCAGAGGGCCACAACGTTTTGATAATTTTGCATTAGGAAATTGCGTTGGCTTTGAAACTGTTAAAGCCTTTTCAACAAATCAATCTTGTGCACAGGCTACAATCATTGAGTTCTATTGGATCACATTTCTACTGAGGAATTTTTCATAAAATTTCATGGCCAACATCATGCTCACCACTGTATGCCATGAAACAACCTCTCTTTATGCTGTGTGGATGGAGTTCTTACAGCGTGGGGGTGGAATAGGTTCAGTGTGGGAGCGGGATGAGAGCAGACCAGGAACAAATTTAGGACGTGGAATTTTTCTCATGAGTTTCTATGTTCTCCTTTGGTTTTGGCCCCGCACAAGCTGCGGGATCAAAACCATTTTAGTTCAGGATCAGAGCAGGAGCAAAGTAGAGTTTTAACTTATTATTATTTTAGTTCTTTGCTAAAGCAGGGTTGGATTTGGGATCACATCCAGATTTGTAACCATAAAATATTTTGTTCACGTTTCATTCCAAACCCGCTCCCAATAGATTCACTTTATTATTTCATTTCTAAATTTATTCCCTTCATTAGTGGGTAGTCGGGTTCCCATAAAAACACTTTCACTGTTCATGAAGTTTTTTTTTAAAGATTATTTATTTATTTATTTATTTTTTTTAGATTTTCAAAAATCTTTTCTCTAAAATAAAAATATTTTTTTATTTACTTTTTCTTTTCTCTTTTAAAACTAAATCTTTTTAAATTAAAAAAGATTTATCAATTTATTACTATTCACTTATTCTTTTAAATTTAAAATTTAAAAGAAATTTTATTTTAATCTTCATAAATAAAAGATGTGTTTATTATTTATTATTATTATTATTTTAAAAAAAATTAATTTTAAATCTTTTAATTTTTAGAAAAGAAAAAAAATGATTTATTTTAAATTTTTTATATATTTTCTAATATTTTAATTTTTTTGTATTTTCATATTTTACAATTTTTTTTTGTATTTTCATATTTTACAATTTCTTTTGTATTTTCTTAACGATAGACACAAAAACCAAAAAATGAAGGAAAGATGAAAGAACAAAAAAATGAGCGACACAAAACCAGATGCGGAGAAATGAAGAAGATGAAAACGAACAAATGAAATCAGAAAAAAAAATGACACAACAAGATGAGGATGAAGACAAAATGAAAACAACTAAAACAGAGACACAACAAGGTGAAAGACAAGATGAAGCAAAAATGGGTCGAAGATCGAGATCAGGAATGGACTTAATGTGCGAACCCAAACAACGCTCAAAGGAAAAGTGGCCCGATCAGGATTGGGAATAGACTTAGATAGGAACATGAACCTTGAAAAGGTTCCTTGTTCCAGTTCTAGTATGATACTCGATCCCGATAAGCATGATCATGAAAAGACAAACCACAAAACAAAGAAAAACAAAAATGGGGTCCCCAACTTTTCCAAGCAAAAGTAGGGGCGTGTATGATAGGCATAAAAAATGGTGACTCAGCTAGGAAAATGCACAAAGCATTTTAAGACAGACAACCCTCCAAATACCCAAAATTCCTAGTTTACGTTCAATCTAAGCAATCTAAGAATTGCAAACACAATAAAACTGGGACATGACAGAGGTCTGAGATGAAACTAAAATCTATTTGTGTGTGCAAATGATTCATTCCCCTCCATTAGAATTGTCATGATCAAAGTGGAGCAGACTCTACCCAAACTTTGTAGTTGTGAGTTATATTTCTAACGTGCAATGATATCTTGGGCATAGCTTTGTTGCTAGATAGGCATCTATTGCCTCGACATAGTACCTCTGGTTCTCTCTAAGCATCACTCTACTACCATCTAGGCGTCTATAGCCTTGGTAGAGATACTTGAGTCACCCTTGCTAATTTATTTCATTTTCAGATTTCTTTCTTTTCTCTTTTCTCAGATGCTAATTTTTTTTGAAGCATAATTTTTGGTTTTCCCTCAATCCTTAAGCAGTGAAACCTAAGAAGCGGGTCGAGAACCATAGTGGACATCGTGCAAGAAATGTAACCCTTTATATTTTTCACTTGGAATAGAGCTACCCCACCCGATGTAAACTAACTGATGCATTTCTTAAGGTGTGCAGATCGTGATAGACTTTCAAAAATTCCCCAAAACTGCATAATGTACCAAGTGTTAATCCATGCTAGCATTCCCTAGTTTGAAATGGATAAAGGTAAATCAAAGTTTTCAAAGTAACTATCTAATCAAGTGTTTGAAAATACCAACAACAAACTCTCAATAAATCCACCTTTCAACATAACTTGCATACAATAACTTAGCTTCCACTGTCAACGAGAGGAACCCCCAGAAGAAAGAAAAGAAACAGATAAGAAAAGAGAGGAGCACAACACATGAGCACATAAATAGACACGATGAACCAGCAAAACAAAAACAAAAAAATGAAAAACAAAAACAACAAACAAATAAGAAAGACAAAAAAAAAGAGAAACAAAAAAACCTAGAAACAAAACAAAAACAAGAGGACACAGAAAAAAGACGATGAAAACCACAAAAAAGAAAGAAAACAAACCAAAACAAACAACATAAACTAAAACAAAAAGAAAACTAACTAAACCAAAATTAACACTAACCAATCCTAATCCTAAACTAACTCCAAAACTAATCCCTACAAACATAACACTATAAAAACATATACATGAACCTAACTGATTTTTCATTATGTGCAAAAATCTTAACTTACTAGGTATAGTTCTAAACCTAGAAAATTTATCTCTATACTTAGAAATGTAAAGTCTATGTGCAGTAAATTCATTCTGAGGGTATAAAGTTTGAAATAAATTAATAGTCGTGGGTTCTCAGCCTTGTCATGATTTACCCACAAACACATTTTATTGTTCCCATCATCATAATGAAACTGGAAATCATTAAAACAGAAAGGATAATGGAAAGACACCACCTGATTTAAAAGATCTTCAATTGCTATGACAAACTTGCGTTGTACAACTTCCTTCTCACGAGGTCTCAGCTCATGGAACACCATTGACTTGGAAATATCCTCCTGAGACGAAGCATCGCTGCCAACACTCTCTCCAAACATGTCACCCAAAGGAGTTTGAAAGTTAGCATCCAACTCATCATCATTATTTCTAGAGATATTGGTACATGGTGAACAAGGATTCTCTTCAAACAACTCATTTGAATGCATAGAGTCAAATCCAGGAAAACAATTCTTTAGTTCATGTTTCTGCATATCATCAACTAGAATGTGCAAGTCAATGACAAGCTCATCAGTGTTAAGATCAAATTCACTAGTGGAGGCTAAGCAAGGAATTTCTTCAAATAACACATTTGAATGCATGGATTCTAAATTAAGAGGATACTCCCCCATTTCGTTTTCTTCGTCATGGTGAAGTGGTTCAATCTTCGGAGCACCCTCTTGATAGTCCACCTGATTATCTTTTGCTTCATCCTCCAAGTGCATCCCATAATGTATTCCTTGCTGCAATAAAACATTAAACTCATCCATGTCACTATTTGTTGAAAAATGAGGTGTTTTCTTAGCTTAATACTCTGTAAAACTTTAATATTGCTGTTCTAAGTATGTCTTTTCTTTGTTACATAAATTCTTTGTGGATGATTATCTTGATTAATCCATTTTACTATTGTAGAATGTAGAGAGAATTATATAGAAAAACTAGACAGGATAATAGAAGTTTCACACAAGATATACCATGGAGAAACCCTTTCGGGAAAAAACTCCACCAAGAATTATTCTATTATTCAAACTCTGAATTACAATAGCTCCAATTCTTGCTTGAGAATGCTTCTTCTGTCTTTACCAATCTTCTTCACACCTGCAATAACCAATCTCAAAACTCTATTCAACTTGAATGAGATATATAGACGATATGCAACCTTGTAATAATCAAATGGTGATAATTACAATGCATAATCTCAAGCCCTTGAAAAGGTACACCATATTCCTTCAAGTAGAGTTCTTCAGTGAAGACTAAAGCTTACAACATGTGCATCATGCATTTGGGTGTCCCAAACTGAAGCTACAACTCATCCTTCACTTCGGTGATAATTACAAAGCTCTTCCTCAAAGATGGCACCCAAAAGAGGGTCCCACTTAACAGAGCCTTCAAAAATATCTTATCATGCATTGGAGTTAATTCCAATAAAGAATCTTGGGCGCCCAAGTTGGCTTCAAGTGCTTTATTGTTAACTGAAACATTTACTCAACACCATTCCCAAAGAATGGTCATCCCTTGTTAACTGGAGGTAGTCCCTATTATCTGTCATACAACTCAATGTTATTTATCCATGCATTACAAGTTAACTGAAGATAACTACATGCAACTCAAAATAACCAACATGCATATAGCATGCACTTGCATGCAACTGAAGATAACTGAACTGAACTTAACCGAACTAAACTGAACTGAACTGAACTGAACTAAACTGAATTGAACTAAACTTAACTAAACTTCAAGCATGCAAACATCAAATCCTAACTTCTAGGATCTTTACATGCATTCGGGTTAACTGCTACTCAGATAGTTAATCGACACAAGGTGAGTTTCACCTTACCATGTGTGCACCCACATGCTCCTATTATTTAGGAATAAATACAAATGTCAATTTCATGATTTATTTCATCCAAATATTAATCTCATCCTAATCTTAGTGTTGTTGAACACATTCCAAGAATCTAGGAGATACATGAAATAATTAATGTTTTAGGATTTGCAATTAAATGGCATCCTATTTCCAACATTCTCCCACTTGACATTATACATTGCAATTATTCTAAACAAGGAATAATAAAACAAGTACAAGTCTCAAAGCCAATGGCCTTCTTGCACCAACTAATCAATCCATGCTAACTTCAAATGCAACTTGCATAATCATGAAGCTTCCAAGCAAATGATTAAAACCAAGAGAACTTATCTGTATGGTTTCATAAGATAATCTGTAACATTAATTAAAGTGTTAAATTTTTCAATTAATACCTTCCCATTATCAACCAAACCATTACCTTTCCCAAGCCTCTGTAACCAAACCACCTCTTTAGAGGCATGCTAAACCACCGAGTGTGTTGAATTCACATTCAACCAAGGTGTAGACTCCTCGGTCTTTTCTGTTGAAATTTTTTTCTCACAAGTAACCATTCCAACAAATGTCTCTTACCACAAGAGAATTCTAGCCTCACCTATTTCTCCAAGTATCCATGAGGACCTGTAACCAACCAATCCATGCCAAACTCCAAATGCAACACAACACTTTCATGAAGTAATCAAACAAATGATTAATGTACCCAATACTTAAGAGAGACACACAAGATCAATTCCAAAGCTCCAATCATGAATCAGGAACATAAACATGACATCCATGATCTAACCATCTCCTCTTAGGAGATCACATGCATCATAACATACTTATACATCTTAGTCTCAAGAGAACCATGTAAATATGCCAAACTCTAAACTAGTATCAAGAGTAAACCATGACATCCATAACAAATATACTCTAAACCAAGAAACCATATCTCCAACCACATGGAGATAACCTTACCAATGATGCATCCAAGTCACTGCCAAAAACTCCCACTGAACTATGATACTGAGTCACACATGGCATCATGACTACCATCCTCTCTTCGAAGATTACTCTAAAACATGAAGCAAAGAGTTATCACAAACAATATTAGCTGAAATAATGAATGCATCATTACTATTATCTAAGGACTCCTCTGTAGAAGAATCAAAACTCTCTTTCTTGTTCTTACAATCCTTCTTCACATGTCCTAGTTTCCCACAGTTCCAACACTTTACCTTACTTCGTCCTTCTGACTTACCCTTCCCTTCCTTGTTTCCCTTAGGGTCCTTTTTCTTAGACCTACCTTTTACAAACAAGGCATCTTGGATTTCCTCCTTAGACTTCCTCCTCATCTCCTCTGACAGGAGAGTAGGAATAATGTTGTCCATCTTTGGATCTACACCATTACCACTAATTGCAACAATTAGATTTTCCCAAGAATTTGGTAATGAACAAAGTAATAAAATGCACTTATCCTCATCCTCTAGCTTTACATCTACAGATGCTAACTGACTGAGAATTAAATTGAAAGCATTCAAATGTTGTGCAACTGAATCACCATCTTTCATTTTCAAATAATATAATTGCCTTTTCAGATACAACTTATTGGTGAGACTCTTAGTTTGATAAATATCCCCTATTCTTTTCCATAATTTATATGAACTGGTTTCCATTGAAACATTCAAAAGAACAACATCACAAGACATAACCTTATTGTTCCTCTTTCCTTTTTATCTAACTTAGCCCAATCTTCATCTGAAATAGTTGTAGGTGTCTTTGTCTCATTATTAATCGCTAACCACTGATCTCTTTCTTCAAGAAGATCTTTCATTTTTAATTTCCACATTTCATAGTTAGAACCATTGAACCTTTCAATCTCTAACCTTGAATTCATTGTAACAAAACTTAATTCCAAAATCAGCAAATAACAAAAATAATAAGAGCTCCCACTAAGCTAAAAAACCTCAAATCTTTTAAGAGAAAGGCGTCCCAATACTCTACCCAACCTCAGCTCTGATACCAAATGTTGAAAAATGAGGTGTTTTCTTAGCTTAATACTCTATAAAACTTTAATATTATTGTTCTAAGTAAGTCTTTTCTTTGTTACATAAATTCTTTGTGGATGATTATCTTGATTAATCCATTTTACTATTGTAGAATGTAGAGAGAATTATATAGAATAACTAGACATGATAATAGAAGTTTCACACAAGATATACCGTGGAGAAACCCTTTCAGGAAAAAAATTCACCAAGAATTATTCTATTATTCAAACTCTGAATTACAATAGCTCCAATTCTTGCTTGAGAATGCTTCTTCTTTCTTTACCAATCTTCTTCACACCTGCAATAACCAATCTCAAAACTCTATTCAACTTGAATGAGATATATAGACAATATGCAACCTTGTAATAATCAAATGGTGATAATTACAATGCATAATCTCAAGCCCTTGAAAAGGTACGCCATATTCCTTCAAGTAGAGTTCTTCAGTGAAGACTAAAGCTTACAACATGTGCATCATGCATTTGGGTGTCCCAAACTGAAGCTACAACTCATCCTTCACTTCGGTGATAATTACAAATCTCTTCCTCAAAGATGGCGCCCAAAAGAGGGTCCCACTTAATAGAGCCTTCAAAAATATCTTATCATGCATTGGAGTTAATTCCAATAAAGCATCTTGGGCGCCCAAGTTGGCTTCAAGTGCTTTATTGTTAACTGAAACATTTACTCAACACCATTCCCAAAGAATGGTCATCCCTTGTTAACTGGAGGTAGTCCCTGTTATCTGTCATACAACTCAATGTTATTTATCCATGCATTACAAGTTAACTGAAGATAACTACATGCAACTCAAAATAACCAACATGCATACAACATGCACTTGCATGCAACTGAAGATAACTGAACTGAACTGAACCGAACTAAACTGAACTGAACTGAACTGAACTGAACTGAACTGAACTGAATTGAACTAAACTTAACTGAACTTCAAGCATGCAAACATCAAATCGTAACTTCTAGGATCTTTACATGCATTCAGAAGTGTTAACTGTTACTCCGTATAGTTAACTGGACACAAGGTGAGTTTCACCTTACCATGTGTGCACCCACATGCTCCTAGTATTTAGGAATAAATACAAATGTCAATTTCATGATTTATTTCATCCAAATATTAATCTCATCCTAATCTTAGTGTTGTTGAACACATTCCAAGAATCTAGGAGATACATGAAATAATTAATGTTTTATGATTTGCAATTAAATGGCATCCTATTTCCAACACTATTTTCATTAGCATTCAAATCCAATATATTTTCTTAACATACATAAATCTGATCTGAATGATCATCAGGAAATTCTTGAGTAACTTGAACATCCATTTTCTCTCCTTCCTTTGAAGAACCAATTTGGCATCCAAATTTGTGTCCTTCACCACGAGATCCATTTAAAGCATCATTCAAAGTCATGTTGTTCTCAATTTTTATGTGTTCATTATTCAAATCAGCAAAATCATTTCTTGTGTTAATTCATTAAAGAGTGTTTCTCCCTTATTCATCATCATGAAAGAATCTATGAATGTCATGGTAGGGGCGAAGTAGTCATAAGATTTTGTATTATTGTGATCTATTTGTTGTGCTCTTATTAAGTGTCTTTGTTACTATTCCTACAGTTAGGATGTATTATATTTGTGATAGATTTGAATCCATTTGTGCTTAGAATAAGAATCAAGGATGTCCAATATTATTTTGTGATGCTAAGGCATTAACTAGCATGACATTCTTATTGATAATTTTAAATTATTGTTCTCGTTTGATGGTTTTGTTTGATGACAAGTGGCAGTTTTACATATGTCACTATATCTTCCTCGAAGCTTTACAGAGACATATCTTCTAAAGTTGTAAATCAAAATTTCTGAGATGCATATCTTGTAAATTGTGTGTTAAATAGTGGGGTTACTATTTGATGTGTTCAATATGTAAAAGAATCCAGTTCTTGTGAATCATTAGGATATGAGATGTGATGGTGTTAAGGAGATAAATATTATGTAGAGGAACAAAGTGATCCTCTATAGTAGATTGGTTATTATTCAAAAGTGTGTAATGAAGTTGTAAATGGTCATGTTAGTGAGACAAAATGATCATTGCAGTGAGGCATCTTGTAATCAGTGAGGTTCTGTAGCCAGCGAGGAATTTTTATGAGTGTCCTTTCATCCCTATGAGGGTTTTTCACTCATGAAAATCATGGTGTTATGGTTCTTTTGTGGATGAATTTATGATCTTGTTATTCACTAATTTGCATTGCAGGATTTGAATTCACATGTTTTGTTATTGCATTATCTTTGCGTAAGCTTACATTGCTAAATCTTGTAAGACTCAATCTTAATTATATTACGCTTATTGATTCACTGATGTATGAAATCCTATTTGAATATATATATATATATATATATATATATATATATATATATATATATATATATATATTGATGAAGCTTTTTTGGGTATTGATTTGCTTCTCGAAGGTTGTTTTTAGTAAGTGAGATTTACAGATCTTACAAGTCCTGTGGTTTGCGTCAAAGATACATAGATTGCTTAATAGTAGATGTCATACTTACACAAGTTTCTCTAGATTGCAAGATTTTGTTCTCACTATTATAGGAGGATATAAAATATAACATATTCAAATCATGAACGTTTTGCGAGATGAAATTGACATTCAGCGAAGGTGTATTTCTTTGTTTTATGTTTTGTAAAGGATGATGTTCAAGACCACTAGTGGCAAGGAGCTCAAGATGGATGACTATTAAGAATGATTTAGGAGTATGTTTTGTGAGATTTTTGATGTTGAGTGAAGGCTTGTTTGTCTTGATCAAGGGACAGTAACCAAAACCATGAGTTTGTTGTGTGTTAAGCTCTATAGGGTTGTAGATACCTTGTTCTCGAGTACCACATCCTTTACCACTATATCCAAGTTGTTTCATGAGTTCATAATATTTTCCATAAGGCTTCTTCATTGCTTTTGGATCGGGTGGTGGTTGGTCATAAGAACCGTCAAAGGTGACTGTGTAGTTTTCTTTGTCTAAAGTGGTTAAGGCAGATGATTTCAAAAGGTTGTCTGAATTTTGTGTTGACATTATTGTTGGTTGTTCTTGTTTCTCATATTTCTTTTGTGTGACTATGTATTCACCCATAAATTATGGTGTGAATTCTAAGGATCCCCAATCACACCAAATAATTTAGACACCGATTCCTCATTGTTTTGTTCTCTTTCAAGAGGGTCTATATTGGATGTCAAAATCAATGTTTTTAGAGGACTTGTAGCTCCTTTTTCAAGGTGCAAGAAAATTTCAGGCTCAGGATCTATTTAAACTTGATAAATATTATTATTATAGACATATTTCATTATACGATGAAGGGTTGAAGGCACTGCATTCATCTCATGAATCCATGGTTTGGATAAAAGAAGATTATATGAAAGATCTTAAGGAATGACATGAATAGGAGTTTGCAAAGTAGCCACCCCAAATGTAATAGGAAAAGTGATTACATCGAGTGGTTTCTTTGTTGTATTATCAAATCCTCAAATATATAGAGAATTAGGTACGATTTGTGACTTGTCAACACACAATCTAACAAGGAGATTAACAATACACACATTAAGGGAAAAACCATTATCAATAAGTGTTCGCTAAATTATCCCTATTCGATTATATTGAGCAATGATCATGAAATCTTCATTTTGTTTTTGCACTTCCAAAGGGGGGAGTTCACTTTGGTGGAAAACAATGTAATCATTTATTCCTTGGATCATGGCAGAAATATCAATAGGTTGTGTATTAGAGGGGATAGGAATTTGTTGTAAGGTTGATTGGATCATGTTCTGATAGTGAGGGGAGGCTTGAATAAGGTCCTGTAATGAAATTTTAGCAAGAATATTCTTTAGTTGTTCAACAAGATTGTACTCCTTTCCACTAGGAAGACTTGATAAGATAGGTTTAGGAAAAGGTAAAGGTGTTGGGTCTGGTTGCAATGGTCGTGGATTATTTTGAGTGTTATATGTATGAGCAATAGTATTATGATTCAGCTATTGTGATACATTATTCTTAGGTGGGTAAAGGATAAGTTCAGGTTTGTTTTGTGGTGGAGGTTTATGTGAAGGGGGGTAAAGGATGAGTTGAGGTTGAATGATGTTAACATCCCTTAGCAAGTGAGAGTCTACATCATTATTATGGTTTTGGTCTTGCATCATGATATCCTTCCTAGGAGGAGGGTTTTGAGGAGAACTACAAACTAAATTTTCTTAACATTCTAAGTTTGGTTATTCGAAAAGGACTTCATCACAAGTAGGGGAATGATCAATGATTAAATTGTCTTGTCCAAGAAGGGTTTTGTTAGGTTAAGGGGGATAACTAAGATTCTCATGACCTTCATGGCATAAGTTTTCTATCCTCAAAGTATCGTCTTCACAACAATGCTCAGAATATTAGGAGAAGAAGAAATTGTAGTGTCATGATCATCTAAGGTTTCCATATGTTGGTTGGGAATTTTTTTCCCACTAAGAGAGGTAAAAGGAGAGAAACAACTAATATTCTCAAAACTATCATTAATTGATTCTTCTACAAAGTGGAGAGATATTATGAGAAGAACAAGTATGATCATTAGGAATGGCCCAAGTTGTAGTCTCTTTCACAAAAACACTCTCACAGGGATAGGATAGTTAATGTTTCTTAACATGTCTAAATATATAAGGTACTAGCATTATTTGAATAAAAATGAAAATCACATGTAACCATTTCATGCAATGTTTTAGCAATATGAACAATGTATATGCAAAGATACAAGACATTTTTATCCAATGTATGCAACACCTTAAGAATGTAAACAATGTATATGAAAGAATGAAAAGTACTTTTACCAAAATTATGCAAAGTTTTATGAATATAAATATTGCATATGCAATAGTGAAAAGTGCTTTTATCAATGTTATGCAAAATTGCAGAAATGGAAGCATTTTTAGATGTAAAAATGTTTGCAATTGAAGTGATTTGAAGAATGAGTAATCTAAAATGATGGTTTTGAGCTAGATGCATAAAAAAATGTTCCAGAAAGTTTCTAGACTTATACTATATGATACTAGGAGGCTAAGGAAGCAAAAAAATGAGGTTTGTAATGTTGTAACAATCATTCAAAAATTTGGACAGGGACTGATTCGCTTGACATGGCGAATGAGTCCTTGTATTGGTTTTATGCAAAATTTTCAAAATTTTTGAATTTCTTTTGATATTTTTGATTTTGTATGATGTAGACCTAAGATGGAGATGTAGAATTTCAGAAATTTTGAAGGAAATTATATGCAAAAATGTAAGTTAAATGACCTTTTTTCTAATGCAAAATTTTGAAACCCTAGATGCAAATTAACTAATGCAATTGTAATGAAAATTCAATGCAAGATAGGATTAGGATTAAAATGGACTCCAAATCAGGAAATAAGATGTTCAGAAAGCAAGTTCACCAAAATGTAGCATAGATTTTTGGCATCAAAGATCTTTTCTAGCACTCTTAGGGTTTTTACTTGAAAGAAAATGCGCTAAAATGTAATGCTACACTCAAAATCAATGCAATATGGATGTAATATACCTAGATGCAATGTTTGAATGCAAGAAACTAATAAGATTGATTGATTAATGAATGAAAACTAAGGAAATAGAGATTGTTTGAAAAAACATTGTGTCATGCAAAAACACTTAGAAATGTTTACAAAACTGAATAGAAATGGATGAGACTGAAAGTTTGCACTTGGAATATGGATGGAGACTGGAAATTACTTTTTTAATGTTGCTAATGCTGATTTTCTGGCATGGTGGGACTCATTCGCCATTCTGGGTGAATTTTTCCTAGTTCTGTAAAACTGGTCTAGAACCCGTTTCAGACAAAAGGGTATCTAAAAATGCAAAAAACAAAAAACAGAGCTAGAAGTGGGACTCATTTGCCACCCATGGCAATTTTGAATTTTTGAATATTCAAAGGTGGAATCTAGAGCTTTCGGTCTACACTTTGGCTTTCTACAGGTGTCCGCTTTAAAAACTCTAATTAATGTGAGGATGTATATAAATACATTTTATAATGTTGAATTTAGGGAAAATGGGTTCATTAAGTCTAGAAAAGAGTGAAACTCTTTTACAACACTTTACAACACCTTTACAAGACATCATTGAAGGTATGTTTTCACTTTGCAAGGGCCAAGACCTAGTGTGGATGCATAAAATTCCTCACAACACCTGAATCAAGGCCTCATTAAGTCCAATTTATCATGAATTAATCCCATGTCAAGCAAGTTTCCTTTTTTCTTTGGTACAATACCTAAGATGGCCTCATAGTCGGGACCCATCTTTGTGTCATTTGCGTAATAATCTGCTACTGCCTAATTTGTACTTAAGGGGGGTTTTGGCATAAATAAAGTCTTGTACCTAGTTAATTCATTACTAAGGGAATTAGGGGACTTATTTACATGTTAAGTTTACTTAGGTCCTATGAAGGAATCTTTCTAGAAGGTGTTAGTTGTCACTTGTTATCTTATCTTTTTACTTGTAACACATGTGTCCTAGGTAGTTGTGATAAGTTGTCACATGACATAGGATTAAGACAATAGTCATAATCCTATTTAATCTTGTGTCTCATCTATGCTATATAAACAAGTGGTCTTATATGTAAATATACAACTATTTGAGTGAATTGAATTGCAATCTTGAGCATTGCATATTGATCTCTCTAGTTATTTCATAAAGTGCCTAGATTTTGGGTGGCCATAATCTTCAACCAATCTTGCATGGTGTAGAGTTATTCTATACCAACTCTTAAAATAGAATGTGGTAATAAATTTTTTTTCTCCTCTAGGTCTGTTTGGTGGAACCTTGAGCATAATGGTAAACCCCTAACACAATTACAATGATGTTCAACAAGAACTTGGTCCATGTAAGGTATCAATTTATTTAATGATATTGTTTGTGAGGGCCACTCGAAATCATGGGTTTCTTTAAGTATTGGATTTAGTTTGCCACCAACTAAGTGGAGGACTCACTCCATTCTTAAGGAGGCCTACAAAATCATACATTTTCTTAGTTTTTATGTCTTCAATATTGATGTTGCTAACCTTCTTAAATGGAATGATGGGATTGATCTTTACAAAATAAAATCTAGAAAAGTGTATAAAGCTATAAATAACTCCGATTACATGACAACCTATCTAAATAATTATTGGTTCAACCTTACATTTTTAGATAAAATTTTGTCTAATAATTTTAACTCTTGATGGTCAAAAGTTCTTCAACTAAAGAAGGCTTGTTTTAAATGGCTTCTCAGTCTTAAAATCTTACCTTGCAAATTGTATTCCTCTAGTGCATATATTTGTAATATATGTAGGAAGTGTGAAACTATTAGAAACATTTTTTTAATTGTTTCTTTGCTAAAAAATTATGGAATCTATTTTTTGTTTATTTGAAAGGGTGGGGTGATAGATAGAGGTTATTTGAAAAGAAATTATTTTTGGTTTTATCAATGTAGTAAATAAAACTTGTAACTTATTTTGGTTACTATTATCTATTGAG
>VDFB02026589.1:0-42770 GCA_007258455.2 Sequoia sempervirens | reverse complement strand
TGCATTCAAAACACTGCCTGATGTGGATGTTCCACCTGAGCTTTTCCTACGAATTTCCTCGCTCAAAATAACACCAACAACATCATCAAACTTCAATGTATTTGAACCAGAAACATAATTGCTAACAGCCATTACCAAGCTGTTCCAGCTTTCAGGCAAAGAACATAGAATCAAAAGAGCCCTAACTTCTTCATCAAAGTTTACTTTTACAGAAGTTAATTGACTGGTGACCGTATTAAACTCATTTAAATGATCAGTAACTGACCCACCTTCTACCATTTTCATATTAAATAAACGCTTCATAAGAAATACCTTATTCGAAGCCGAAGGCTTTTCATATAACTTTTCTAGGGTTTCCATCAACTCTTGAGTTGTCTTTGCTTTTGTAATATTGAACGCCACTGTTTGTGCTAGGCACAAACGAATACTGCCAAGAGCCTTTCTATCCAAGATCTCCCAGTCCTCATCTGTAATTGCTGCAGGTTTCTTGGTTTTCCCTTCCAATGGCCGCCATAAATCCTTCTGATAGAGATAGTCCTCCATCTGCATCTTCCATAACTGATAGTTTTGCCCATTAAACTTCTCAACCTTCTTACCCTCGTCTGCCATTGCTCCCACTCAACCGTGAGACTCCCACTCAACCGCGAATCTTTCCTACAGACGATAATCGAAACACAACTTGCTCTGATACCACTTGTTAGGGTTAGAGATGGCAGATCTAACAATTAAAATGTAGATTTAATAAACAAAATAGAGAAACTAAAACATACAAGTAATAAATCATAACACAAAGATTTAACGTGGTTCACCCAATCCGGGCTACATCCACCAAACCGTAGCCATCCAACACTTTTATTATCCAGTGAAAAACTTATTACAATCTTGCGAATAATCGCATTTTTCATCATACTGAAATACCCATCCGAACCCCCTTTTTACCAAGCTTAGAAGCTTCTAGATTTTAGGGTTCTACAAAAGCAGATTTTTCCCTTTTTCGGTGATCACGCGAAAAAGTAGGAAGAAATTTTTTCTCGGGGGCTGCTGCCCCCGAACCCCCGCCCAAGGCCCAACCCGGCCCCGGACCCCAGTGAGGACGGGGGGCTAGGGTGTACAGTATACCATGGGCTATACAGTATAGCATGATCAGTCGCCACATACCAACACACAACTCTCTCATTCCCTTTCGCTCTTCCTCCTGGTGCACCCTTCACTGACAAATTAATTAAATCACTAACAAAATTTATTGAGGAAGGCAACAAAACAAAAGCAACACGAGCTATTAGGGTCTGAAAGAGAAAAATAAAAGGATGCGGCAAAGCCTATTGAACCATGTGTGCAAACTCTTTTCAATGAAGTTCAGTGGTTGTTGCATTTTGAAACCATGACTCAGAATGCAACCTAAGGATTACACGATCCATGTTGTAGGAATTGATCTACATGTAGCCCAACCACAAGACAAAGTTGAGTTGATGGAGGAAACCCAATGAGTGGTGACTACTGACTTTCTCAAGCATAGTCGCCAACTGAAGAAGAAGGAAGAGGAGCTCAAAAATGTCAAGGAAAGGATGTAGGTCCTACTGAAGAAAGAAAAGGCAAGTGAAACCGAAATTACACAAATATCTCAACAAGTGCAGGCAAAAAGTGCCAAACTCTAGGTGAAATTTGCAAAGTTCCAGTCCTTAGATCCCAACCTGGTTGCCGGATTGTAGTAGAGAAACCAAGAATTACAAGATCGGTTGGCTTGAGTAGAGGGAGAAATGCAATAAAAAACCGAAGAGCATAGGCAACAACGAGTTTAATTGGAGCATGAAATGTAGCAGAAGGATCAAAAGCTCCAAGGAAAACAAGCTCAACTCGAAAAGGAGATCTAGGAAGTAAAGCTTTCCCTAAAAAAAAAGAATTTGGAACCCGAAGCCAAGTTGAGGAACTATTGCGAAGCAAGGACATCGAGTTGGAAACTCTGCAGGGACAACTCTCCGCAACAAATAAGAAAATTGAAGAGCTGACGCAGGATGTCAGGTCGAGGGAGATGAAAATTGGTCTTTTGAAAAATCCTCCCCAACCCCTTGCTCCTCAATTGGATCTCCTTTCGGTAGCCCAACAACTATATATCTCCTACTGGGAGAAAGTCAAGACTTTCCGTCTGACTCTTCATCCAACGCTTCAATTCATGGTGGATGCAAAAAGTTTGAGTAGAGAGGTGCAAGGAATAATTGAACAATTCCCACAATTCATTGCGGAGAGGGTGCTTGAGGCGAAGAAGTTGCTAGAAAAGTTATACACGGTGGAAAATGAGGACCCAATGAATGCAGGGATTGAAGATTGAAGGTCAGTAGCCAAGAAGGTGAAAGAATTCATTTGTTGCCATGCAGCCATCCTCCATGCCAATGATTGCTCGACAACACTGAGTCAAACAATGAACATTATGCAGATGAAATTCTCCCAACTGACTCAGATGGACTTGCCCTCCTCGTTTCTCTCTGATGATTCGGTGGCCACAATAGAGCATATCGCAAAAAAATTGAGGAAAAGCAGTGAGATTTATGTGCTTTCCAAAATTTCATTCAACCCCCACTGCTGAGGACATTGAAGGTGTCACCCATTAGATAGTGCAACTACTCTTTCAGCTTGAGTCTAGGACTGAGATATCCATGGAGCTTCCCTTCAAGGAAATAATTGATCTGCATGTGGCGCAAGAGAATTTGTGTGCCATATCGATGCCATCTGAGGCCGACTAACTACCTCTGAAAAATGTGCTCTCAAAGCTCTAACTCTGTTGCCCATTGAATAAGGCTTTGTTCTTTGAACCATAAATTTTGGGTTCCCATTTTGCAGGAGAAACGCCCCTGGTAGTCACCAAAAGTTGTGGATTAAAAATCCCTAGAGCTCCCTTTGGGTTGATAAATTATTATTTTGATAAGCCTCGATCGACACCTCATATGTTTGTATATCTACAGGCCCTTTTTGAAGAGTTTCATTTGCTTCCTCCACGTGTTCGCCGTGCGCTCCTTGGAAATATTTCCTCCCTTGCTTCTTTATCGAGCCCCGCCATGCCTCCACGTGTCAACAACGCGAGCCTTTGTGAGCTCGCTCCCCTTTGATTCTCTACCGAGCTCTGCCCGCGTGCCACATAACATCATTCCGTGGGCACCATTTGGTGGACCCCACATTCAACGCTCAAGACAAAGACTCCTCCACGTGTCTTCTCCATGGGGAATTTCATCGCAAGGAAGGGAATAATGAATGAAAAGACCCGCCCTGTCGCCACGTGTCCTAACCAACTTTGTGGGCGAGTGACATGTGTCTACATGGGAATTTTGTTGCTCCTTCCTGGGACCACAGTCATCATTTGTAAAAGGATGCATCTCGTTCAAAGGTGACTACATTCTATGTTTCAAAATATTTTCTGTTGCAACAGCCTTGGAAAATCATTACTGCGAACATCATTGCTCATGCCTGGGAATCTTTTCAGTTACTGGCTCTTGGGCGGTGGGATGATCCTCTATATATATTGCTCGAACTTTCTAAAAATGAGTTCGGAGAAGACATAGAAAAAATATTGAAAGACACCAAGCCTTTGTATTGTTTTTGATTATTGTATTAAGACTCACAGACTGTGCCATTTTTGTTTGGCCTTTCTGTTTCTTAGTTAGTTGAAAAAACATTATACTATGTTGTAATTGTACTGACTAGTTTATTTGCAAAACTTCTATAATTTCAATATAAGTTTGCTGATTCAGACCATGTCTTGGACTCTTCTTTTCAATGAATGTGTATGGAAGTTATTTTATGTTATTTAATAGACTACTTGGGTTTTTCATCTATACTTTATGTTATTTCTGGACATGCAGATTGCTGAATGGGCCCTTAAATCTCATCTGAAAGAAAGATTTACTGTGCCCATACTTAACTCTTGGTGCATCGCCTTAGATTAAACTTTATTTTTATATCTGCTTCCTTTTCCCATTCGAAACCCCCAAATACAGAAGAAGTCGACTTTTTTAAAATACCCGAAGGTCACCCAGTTTAGCGCAATTGGTCCCCCCATTAACTGAGTTTCCCATAAGGTTGTTGCTTGGCATCTTTAGGCATCAACAAGCCTTAATTCTTGTAATCAAAAGGGGGGAAAATACTTGAAGACTTCGTTAATGTCGAGAAGACTTTGTAAAGGCTTAACTTGTAGATTGAAGGTGCCTTTTTATGTATTCAAGCATTTGGAGCATTATTAAGGATCAACAACTCATTGGAGAGTGGCACAAAGACGTAGCCCAGTTTGGGTGAACTCCATTATCAACTTGCAGCCTTTTATCTTCTCTTTCTATCTGTGCTTTATTTTATATTTTCAATTCCTTTAATGTCTTTTAAAAAGCTTTTAATTAAGTTTAAGACAATTTTCGTTTACCTAATTTAACATTCACTCAGGCAACTATTGTCTTAGACCTTTTTCAGATCATCCAAAGCTATCATTTTATCTAGTGTTCTTATGTAGATTCAAATGCAAATTAGTAAAGTTACACTTGAAGTTACATATCTCCAGGAGTTGCTCGATCACTAGGGTAATGCTCCTTGCAATGTTGCTCGAATTCCTCCCAGCTCTAATTCTCCTTGTGGGTGACAACGTGGATGTAGCCACTCTTCCCAACAAGATAGTCATTGAGATTGTGGGTCTCACTTGTGTGGTCCTATGCCTTAGAATCCCAAGGAATTTGCTACTTGTGGAGGATGGTCTTAGCCCTCACACTCACCCTCTCCTTGGCAGGACATTGACTGGTTGGACATCAACAAATTTCCCCATGTGGTACTTGCAGTCTCTCTGATTCGCACTTAGTTGACTCCTAAGGAGAATGCATAAGATAATTCTCTCATTGGGTGAGAGCTAGTTGATGATTCTACCCCTTGTTTGGGGGAAACTTGATGATCAAGGTCCTCCACTTGACATAGCCACTGTTGTGTAATTGTGTTTTTGTAGTTTTGTTTTGGGGCTAGACCCTTTTGTTGGACTCGTGGGTGTGTCTCTCTACCACCTTCCTTTTTTTGTGAATGTTGTACTATTTTCTTTTTATTAATGCAAAGTTAATTATGATATATTCATAAAAAAAATAGCCTAACCAAAGTAAGTTGAAAAGAAATGGAAAAATTGTCATTTGTATAATTTTCATCATTAGACTATGGTGCCATAGATAGGGTTTTTCTAAATTTTTTAAGTAGATTCTATTGACCACAATTTAGAAGTTTGTTTTAAAGCAAAGAGTCCCATAAATTTTTAAATTCTCCTTATTAAATTTTTTTTAAGGAAAAAAACTATAAACACTACATAATAATAATAATAATAATAATAATAATAATAATAATAATAATAATAATAATAATATTCTTAAATTAGTGGAAAAAACTTTCACAACCTACCTCTACCACTAACTAAAAATTTATAAATATAAATATAATTCCTATTAAAAAAAAAAATATTCATTTAATCGGAAGAGCTTCCTGGGTACACATAAAATTGGAGTTACATCCAACGGATTGTCTAAAATATTTTCAAATTTATGAAATCGAAAAAGGTCATATAAAAAATCCTAAGAGAATCTATGAATGTAGAATATACTCTCATCTACACCCAAATGGTCCAAGCGGTGAACTCAAATTTGAAAATGAAAAGCTGGAGGGAAGGCAAAATATAATGGCGGCATTCATATTACATGTCTCTGCAGGTATGGAGTGCATGGATTCAGACGCTCATTCTCCTACTTCTACCGAACGCCCTCCCAATGCTGCAGGTATCCCCCCGACTTAAAAAACATAAGAAATTCCATCTTTCTTCCTAATAATATTGATCAAGTTACCAGTTATGTCATCTTTTACAGAACCAAATTCAAGTCCATTGGAGCTGCATGATTCATTATCTGATGCGGGTGATCCTAGACTACCATCGCGCTCATTTGATTCTTCATCAATTTCATTGGGCTTACCATGGGATTCCCAAGGATTTGCTCTAGGCATTGAAACAGGAGTCAGTATGATTCATAAAAATGAAATATTCTGTTCTTGTTTTAACCAGTAAAAACAAACCCTCATGCTAATCCGTCAAATCTTCTCTCTCTCTTTTTTTAAAAGCAGGAATTTGGAACCGAAGGTTTATCTCTACCATCTGGTAAGTTGCTGAGACTGGGTGACACTTTCTTTTTTCTTCCTTCTTTTAAATTTGGGTTTACCGCTGCTTTATTTTGGTTTCTTGAATCAGAGCCTCCGGAGCTAGATCTCAGGGATTGGATTTTGAGGCATAGAATAGAGCCTCCACATAACAAATCCCTCAGTGAGAAACTTGGGGATTCTCAACTTGACAGTAACCGGTTCAGAGAACCTCCTGCACAGATCCAGAAAGATGCCAAGGGGACATCAGTTTTCTCTCGGAAGAATTGGGAAGCATTGCTCTTTTCTAATGATGGTGATGACGAGAACAAAGAGGAGCTGTATTTGGCTTCCGCACTCAAGAAACAAAGAACAAATAATCTGGTGCAGCTTCTGGCTTTGCTTTTTTATTGTTTTCTGTTTGTAGGAAATTATGTAAAGCACACCTCCTTAGAAGGAATTCATGATTGTGGGAGTTATCAAGTTCTTAACGTGACCTTTACCATGCACCATCAAACTGAGAACATCTTCTAGCTTGGATGTCATTACCAATAAGATATGAATGTGTCCTATGTTAACAGCCCACGTCCTGGGCATATCAGACCTCCTATGAGAATAGGCACATTTCTTGGGCATATGAGACCTCCCTTGTGTAAACACGAACACTATTTTCAATTTACCTTTACACATATTGTTCACATTTTGTACCCAATAGTTTTTGGGCAAAGACCCGATTTGAAGCAAACTAAGCCTCATGGATCCACCTGGTCCATATTAACGCAACTACTTAACATGGAAGTATATGACCAGTGCTTCACCTCAGTGAGCATCACCTAGATGCAATGAGTGCTAAGTGGACCATTCATTATCATGAGAGATGGGTTCTTGTGAACCACTACTCATGAAACATGGGTCAATGAGTTTGACTCAAAACTACACGGTTGAATCCTGATAGCAATATCATAATTTGACACGCTGTGGAAAAATACCTCCTACTTATCATGGAAGTATATGACCAATTGGGAATGAACAGGGTCATACTTATGACGAGTATTGCTCTCCTTGCCACTATACTGGCTTTTGATTATGTTACTTCCATTTGTTTTTGCCTTTGGAGAGTGATAGGTACTTCCTGATGTTTGCCAGAGTTTATCTCCGAGGAAGACTGAAGACATGGAGGCCACAACAGAAGCATTAATCTTGGATGCAGTTTTTGATCAGCAGGGGATGAAGGAGGAATCTGATCAGAGAAATATGGAAAATCTCATATTGCCTGCTCCGCAATGTTGTGAAGTAGAGGATACAATTTATCTCGATTCTGAAATAGAGGATACCATTGTTCCTAATACTGAAACTGAGGATACCGTTGTTCCTAATACTGAAACAGAGGGTGTGGTTGATCCTGATTTGGAAACAGAAGATGCAGTTGCTCCTGATCCCGAAACACAGGTTGCACTTGATCCTGATTATGAAACAAAAGATATAGTTGATCCTGATTCTGAAACAGAGGATGCAGTTGATCCTTATTCTGAAACAAAGAATGCAGTTGATCCTGATTCTGAAACAGAGGATGAATCAGAGCATAATAAAGTTGAAAGTGTAAAGGAGTTCCCTTCATTTCCTTGCCTATTAATTTCAGACACAGGGCTGGCAAAAGATGAAAGTTCATTCCAAGAGGAGCTAGCCCCATTACCATCATCAAGAACTCGAAGTTTTAGCACAGACGATTTAACAAAGCCCCTATCAGACATCAGAAACTTTCAATCCATTTCAGACATAGAGTCAGAAGAGAAGGAGAATCTGTTTCGAAGGGAACTAACCTCAATGCCATCATTTACAACCAGAAATTCTAGCATAGATGGCTTGAGAAAAGTCCTAGCAGACACTGGAAACATTCAACCTCGGCACCCTGCTGATAAATGGCTCTGTCCAAGATCTCGGAAGCCACATTTCAAACCTCCAGCAAAGCAACTTTCTCTTGATCATTGGTTGGGTCCAGCAAAATAATCCCTGTGAGAGCATATACAACTGCTCCATGACTGATATCCTGTATATTGCTGCACCCAATGAGCCTGAAATTGATCTAGTTTGAAATGTTCACGTATTCTAGTTAGCCTTTAAAAATTTATAGGCCATTGCTTTGAGGCCTTTCCTTTTCTTACTTTTTTTTTGTTTTTTCCAAAAAAATGAAGTTGTTGGTTAGTTCAAAGATCAAACCACTAGTATCAAAGATGTTATCAGTAACTAACGTTTTTTGACCATATGAAGCATTGAAATACGATATGGTGAAAAAAATAGTAGTGCCTGATAAAGCAGGGAAACGGCCCAACCGTATATTTACATTGTATTAAATCCATGCTATCCATAGCAGTCACATCAGTGTAATATAGCTGTAATAAACCAAGTAATACTAATTGTGGAAGCATCAGTAGTAGATGTAAACATTTAAATGTATATACATACTACATGATATTATATTTGGTGCTGTGCTTCAAATCTGTATGATCATAGGCGGAAGCAATTTCGTTATGTGATAATTGTATGCAGTCACGACCTCCCAAAACTTGCATGAAATTGGTGTCTGATTTTCAATTTTCATCCTTCAAATGATAAACAGTGGAAAATAAAAACTTGCTACATGCCTCCACTATTTCTGCAATATGAGCAATTTTAGATTCAACATTTCCCAGCCTGAAGAATCCTCTGACTGAAGCTAATAGCTTGATTTTTGGCTTAGTTTTTTGAAATTCAAAATCTGCTAAGCTTTAACTAAGTCTAGCTGTAGAGCTATGCTCGCAGCCATCGAGAGTTATTAACTTATTTCCATGGTGCTTTATTTCTTACGATTCTTTTCATTCATATTTAATGAAAATAGCATTGGCTCTTACAGATTTCCCTAATATGGCAATTTAGGAAAAAGAAGGGCAGTTAAGCAAAAAAATTCCAACCTATATTACTTTCTTTCTGGGATTCTGTTACCTCCAACCCCACTACTTTGGCTTGAGAGGATGGCTTTGATCTATTCTCAGAAGCTACATTTGTCTTTTCATCCTTTCATTCTGAATCAGAGGATAGTTTTTTCTATGCACATCTACATTGCCTCAGGTATCGTAAATCGGATATAATAAGTTTTTTGGTTGATTTCTTCCAATATTTAGATTTTTTTCCCTTTTTTTCTTTTGAAGAAAAGCTTTATTAAAGAAAAATAATATTATAATTTATAATTCATAACATTACAGCATAGTAGGTTGTTCAGGAAAGAGCCAAATTGCCTCAACGCCCATAACTATTGATACAATAAATCTCCCATAGAAACATCTGTAGGTCAAATAATGAATGACTGTAAAATGTAAACTTCTTTCCTGGGTGATTGCTTCCACTAATAAGCTCAAACTCTTGAATTGTTACAGTTCCGGAGCGTTGAGCATTCAGCCAGCATAATCCTTGCTTCACAAAATGCCGGTCTGGAAAAACTGTGTTGAAGTGGACATGGACTTCTCCATGAAGACCAAAAACATTGCATATACCCACTTAAGCTGTTTATCAACAACACTCTCTGCCTGAGTAACATGAGACTCCCTCTCCAACATATGCAGTTAGGCTCTAATCATTTCGCATAAGTTATCTCTTATAATCCCTCTGAATCTGTTATCTTCATGCCGAGACAGCTGTTGCCCAGTAGCATCAGACATAGCAAGTATCTTTTTTTCCTAAAAAACCACTATCTCCCAAAAGATTGTCCTATGCTGAGATGACTTCCTATCTCCCAAAAGATTGTCCCATGCTGAGATGACTTCCTATGACATTGGTAAGAGCGTCTAACGTACACCCAGATCTCTCCTTGATTATTAACTTCAGAGCTTGTTTATGAGGTGGATGAAGCGACTGTCCTTCAACAAGTTCTGGATTGCTGGCAAAGGCAGGTCCCTGACGCTCTCTGGTGTAAGTTCTGTAACAAGGCTAACCACTGGTAAAGACCTATGTAACACCAATTTTCTAGCATGGTGACAGCATGTGGTAGAGATATTTTTTTAACTGGTTTTTCTGGGATGGTGACCTATGTCACAAGTGTTAGAACTATGATTGCAAGAAAAAAGATTAGCTAGGTTACCAGATATACCCCATATACAGCCCAAAGCATACCCAGTTTTCGAGGACACTGGATATGACGGTTAAGGAGTTCGATCCATATCCATAAATATATTGAAAAACCGGGAAAAAAATTACTTTAATCCAATGCAGAGGAGAGTCAATCGCCTTTATCTTACACATATGTAAACATACTTGTAATTTTGTGAACATTTTTATATCATTGCCAAAGCTCTTCTGGATAACCTGTGTGGAAGTTTTAAGGTCTGTAAATGAGATTTGAAATTAGAAGGATTTAGCATGCACATGCATTGTCTCTTAATGACATCATATTTCAAATCATTTCTACCTTGCTAGATTGCCAGGGATCCAAGACAGAATTCATTGTTTTTACTGCTCAAGATATCATCGGGTCAACTTTCAAACAGGGCACACAAAGACCTAGTGGACCCTAATTCTAGTGGTTTTGCTTGCCTAACAAGGATCTAGCAAGACTGCTAGAAAATTTGTTGTTTTGATATCTAAAGTATTCTACATTATTCACTCCTAATTAAGCTTGCATTTGTTCCCCTTGGTTATCATGAGGTAGTCCGCACCTTTGCCAAGTTTTTGTCTTTTAAAGTTGTAGCCTCTATACATATGTAGGCTTACTTGTTTAACAATAATAGTAGATGGAATTTTGGACAAAACAATGTGAAAAATAATAATCTTGTTGTATGATATAAAAAAAATCTAAATATTTGTTAAAGAGTTTTATTATTTATTTATTTATTTTTGATTATTTTAAAATAGGGATGATTGACCATCTTCTAATTTTTTAATACTTTTGAAACATTTTTGAGCAAATATGAGATTTAAGAGATGGCATGGGACGTTTTTGAAGCATTCCTATGTCCTTGAAATGCCTCCAATATGAATATCCCTGCAAAAAGATAGGGGATGCATCCTTGTATCATAGATAAAGACCCGTGTCTTTGCTAGACTTGTTGAGATACTTTGGTAGGAAGAACATCATCACATATGAACATCTGAATTGTTGGGGCATCCTTATCACATTCACATATCATTGATATTAATTCACTACAAAGACTAGCTATAAGACTTAAAACCTTCTTTTCCACTATTTTTTTCAATATAGTGGAACTAATGAAATTAACCTCAAAATCATCTCCAAAGGTAGCAAGGTGGGATTTAGTAGCTGCTTTGTAGGCCAATCAAACTAATCCTTAGAATTCTAGTTAGTAGTGAGCTTAGAGGCATTTAAATATCGCTCATATGCTTCACATAGACTTGGAGATGTTTATAATTTCTCCAGATAATCAAGAATAATTTACGGGGTGATAAATAAATTCTATTGTAACTTGGGTCATAACTACTTTGTCTATATCAATGTGTTACTTCCAAGAGCATATATAAGGATCCTAAACATGATAGTCATAGGAGGATTAGACACCGTTGCCTACAATACCAAGATAATCAATAGGCATTAACATTATAGGCAGAGGATTCATGGTATTATATAATTTGTGCAATAGTATGAACTTTTATAGCAATCTTCTTTTTTCTCATCATTAGTCATAGAATCATTTAATATATATATTTAGCCATATTGGATTTTATGTGTGGAATTCTTGCCCGAGGAACTCGGGCGCTCCAAATGGAAGAGCCTACTATTCAACATCCTTGGAGATGAATAAAGATATGAATTTCTAGTAATTTCTTTGATTCTCATGGTCAAGTCATCTTTATTTTTTTAATAATGTCTATGGTTGGGGTCTTAGAGAGGGGGCTTCTTACAAATTTTTTCATATTTTTTTAGGAATATTTTAAAGTGGGTGGTCTCATGAATTTTGTAGCTTAATTTAAGCTTAAAAGTTGAAGCTCCTAAATTTATAGAAGTTGGTGGTTTTGTGAGTTCTAATATTTTGCATATTCAATTCAACAAAGTAAATAAAAAAAAAATTAATTGGTGGGAATTTAAAAATCTCATATGATTGACAAGTGGCAAAAAAGAAGCCTAAGTTGGTGGGGAAAGTTTTAGCCTCACCCCAATTGCACCCACTTAAATTTTCAAACTAAAAAGTTGCTATTGTTGAGAAAGATTTTGATTAATCCTTTAACATATATTTTTTTGCTTCATGAGATCCCCTCTCCTTAAAAATAGATTGTGACGCTCCCCAATGGGACCCTAGTCTAATAAATCCAAAATGTCATCCATTTATTTCTTGAGTTTCTTATTAGTCTTTAAAGTATCATACACATAAAGTATTTGCAAGATCGACAACCTAAAAAGTAAGGTTAGATAAAAGCTTTGTAGTTGCAACTCCAAGGGGTATGATAGAAAACATAGCTAAACATATTTGTTTCTAGATGAGAAAAAGGATAATCTAATGGTATAATTTACAGATGACATGGTGAGAGGTTTCGATCCTTAATAATGTAGATTTTTGGGAAGGTTTCATAGGGAAGGAAACTAGTAGAGAAAGAAGGATAGATTACCATAGACTTTGGGAAGTATAGAATTATAATAAATGATTGGTAATTCTTTTTTTTATGTGAAATTGACAACACACAGGAACTAGTTGAAGGAAAATGAGGCAATTACCAATAGGTGACCATTAGAGAAATTTCCAAACTAGAAATTGAGCTTGAGCAATAGCCTTTGATTTCCAAAAAGAATAGCTAAGCTTATAGAATTTGGTGGAAGAGAAAGAGCATCTCCATTAGGAATTCACTCTCTCAACTATATTGAATGAAGGAAGAAGTCTCATATACACATCTCACTGGGAAATGGATGGTGTTGCAACCAACATACCATTGCTAATAAATTGCATCTCATACGAGTGGAGAGCTCAAGTTGTAGTTGCAGGGGGAAAGGAATTGCATAGTGTGGATTGTTTGCAACTAATTCCTAGATAGATTGAATTCAATTTTGAGACTAATTATTCTTCTAGTTCATCTTAGAGAGGTCCCATAAATCCACAAAGGTTTGCACTCCTTTTTTAAATAACTTTTCTCCCTAAATGTTTGATAATAGCAAGTGGATTGTCATCCAATTGAACCACTCCATTCCAACACATTGAAGAGATTGAGAAACTCAAATATTGTTGAGATAATTGTCTCAAACTAGCATAAAAGATGGAAAACCACCAACCAACCTTGCTAAATACTCTTCACTTGTTTTGAAGCTTGGATCTTAACTAAGGCATTGATAGAATTTTATCTTTCCACCAAATAAAAGCCCAAGATTTAGAGGTTGTGGTTGTATGAATTTGAAAACAAATAAGATTCTTCTAAGGAGTTGATCCTTGCAATGATCTAACAATTTATTTAGCCACAATATATATTCTTTGCATCTACATATCAATGATACCAAGACCACCATCTTTCTTTAGGTTGAATGTTGTGAGACCAAATAGAACAAGCATCCTTTTATACTACCACATTTGGACTACAATTATCTTCTAATGATATTTTTGAGTTGATGACAATATGATTTTGATGGAAACTAACATGGTGAGATGTACACATGGCTAGCTAAAAGAATTTTGTTGATGACTTGAGTTCTACCACCACTGAAATAAATTTGTTTGTGCAAGATAATATTTTATATTTTAGTTTTTCAAGATTTCATTTCCACACATCCTTTAATGAAACACTTGGATTGAAGGGGATGCCTAGGTATGTAGAGATAGAGCCATGTTTAATCAACTTTCATTCTAAGAGGATCTACATTGAAGGAGGTTTAGAAGAAGTCATAAAGTATTTTATTTTATTCATGGACGATTGGGTTTTGAAAGGAACACAATAAACATCTAGTATATTAAGAGTATTGGACATTTCTATTAGAAAATTGCAAGAATAATGAACTATCATTTGTAAAATGGGAGTTTAATGCTACAACATTATTGGGTAGAAAATACCTTTTCTAAGAATTTGTTGATGATCATATTGTAGGAGATAACCAAGGGCATCTATTGTGAGCATGTAAACAAGGAACTAGGAGGCATTCTTATGTGATGGATATTTGGAGAGGGAATGATGTAGATAAAGACCCATTAAAATCTATTCGAGCATTAACATCTTTGAAAAGGAGTTGGACATGTGAGATAACTATCTAACCAAAACATAGCCATTTGAGCATTTTATAGATGATTTCCCATTTCATTCTATCATATGCTTTATCAAAGTCTAGTATGACTAGAAGAGGATTTTTGTGCCCATTTAGTGAATTCCAAATCTAAAACAAGATTATCTAGATTGAATTTGTCTCCTAATAAATTTGTTTGTTTTGGTTGAACAACTTCTTGAGTGGTAGACTCCATGTGTTTAGCTACGACTTTAGCTATGACCTTATACATAATATTAAGAAGAATAATAGGATACACCCTAAATTCTATAGGAATTTTTATTTTTAGGAAGAAGTTTATTAAGCCCCTAGTTAATGTTGGGCCAAAGAGTGTTGAATGCACAAGACAACTTAGAGGGGGGGGGGGTCAATCAGTTGTACCTTAAAAATTCAAAACCCTCATACACATTTAGATCGATATTCATTCATTAAACCCTTAAATCTGTTATGATGATTTATCATGAAAAAAAATAATTGAAATTGAAACACAACAACACCATACACGAGAGAACACTAGATTTATGTGGAAAACCCAAGAAAGGAAAAACCACAGTGAGAATTAGCTCACAATATAAGTAATATCAACACTGAATACAATAGGGCTCACTTCCCAAAGAAAGAAAGGCTCACTACTAAAAGGCTCACTGCTAGAATAGAAAAGAAGATAGAGAAGAAATGTTACATAGAGAAAAGCATCTCAATGCAACAAAGAATCTACCACAATGTCACCAACACCTTTACAGTCTGATTGAAGAATTGTAGCCACCTTCTGCTTATTGCATCCAACAAACTAACACATGAAAGCTCACACTGCACTTCTCAATTTCACACTCTCACGCTATGCACTTCACATCATTCACATCTCTCTTGTCTATCTCATCACCCCTCAACAACTCAACTCTTATTGATACCATCCTCAACCTTGAAACCCTTCTCCAAGGTTGGCTATGCACATCAATCGTGCAAATTAAAATAGGGTTGACGCCAAAACACTTCCGTGGCGGGTAGAAGTGAAAGTGGACCATGCCATCCCTTATTTGGGACCCAAATCTACAATACTACTTAATCACATGCTTCTATAAACAATAATCATTCACTGCAATTAGTGTAAACACCAAGTCAGTCGTTACCTGTGTAAACACCATTAAAATTTTAAGTACACACTTCCTTAAGTCTAAGGATGACTTGCAAACCACACACCATGCTTGAACATGATCTAGAATATTCCCCAAACACTCTAAAAACCAACAACCTCCTTTTCAACAACTTCCACCTGAAGAATGTACACACCCAATATACTCAAACAACTTTACCATACACTATTACTTGAGAATCTGAATTTTGAAGCACCAAACCTTGAACCACCTTGACTAAATAAAGATACCAACACAATCAACACACCCTCAAATCTACAAGACCTGAAACCATTCTACGGAGAAACATGGAGAAAAGACATTTCTCCTAGACACAACTTCTTCTGCACAATGATCCAACACACCAAATCCTGGATATAACACCTCTAAACATCTCTCACCAACATATCCAAAATGCACAGGCAGGTCTTCAACCTAGAAGAAATGTGGAGCAAAACTAGAACACACCTTTACAACCCAGAACACCACTGCAACACACTGTTTCCTCTTTTTATAAAATTTTGTCAAAAGCACTTGGAAACCAAGCACCAGAGACACATCCTCATCATCTTCATCACTTCCTCAATAGCAACTCAACCATATATCTATAGATAGAAGCTTATCAAAGCAACACTAGAGGTTGACACCAATAGCTTTACTAATGACAACATAATGCAACTAATCAAAGCATAGATAACATCAACTGTTCACACTCTCGCAACAATCTCACCCAACAATAGACATCAATGAAAACATAGGCTTGTTGACATCAATTAAAACACTATTTGCTCATACTTGCAACAAAGAGAACCATGTTCATAGAATTCCAAGTACAATTCAAAGAATTCCATTCAATGTAAGGCTACAAAGAATTGAAAAATTCAACTAAGAGTCCATCCATTCTTTGGATTTTCTCATTGGGCATGACTTGCAAAACTACACCAAGCTCTTCAATCATAATAAGTCTATCAAGGAATCATTGTTATTCCTTATCAATTTTGGTTTGAATAAATTTTCCAACTTCTCCAATTAGCTCCTATAAAGGAGCACTCTAAGAGTTATTACCAAAGATATTATGAAAATGAGTGCAAAAAATTCTTTAATACTTATACTGTTTGTGTATAGCTAATTATTCATATTCTTAATTGTTTCTATATGCTTTTTTTGTCTTAGGAATTAAAAGATTTTTGTGTGCCTTTATCTCCTTTTTTATCCAATTAAGTCATGCTCTAATTTGAGACCCTTTTCCTTTGTATGGCTCTAATTTCATTAAATTATACTTTGTAGTTTTCACCATTTTTTAGCTGTTATTACCAGTAGGAGACGTAACCAAGCTCGATTCCAATTTTTTTCAAGTTATCCTTGGAGGATGTGTTCAACCCTCTTTCTTTTCCATGCTAATTTGTGGCTTGTTGACATTTTTAATTAAAAATTCATTTTTTATAAAACTAAAAAGGGGGTTCATAATGCTAAATGCTTGTTAGGGAGTAGGGAAATTAAAAATTGCTACAAATGGGAGATAAAAAGTAATGTTATTTTCCTTTTGTTTCCTTCACCCACGTAGAAAAAACTTAGGGTTTTTCAGTTTACTTGTTTGAAGGAGTCCAAGGAGACTCAGGGCATGGCGCAAAGCCAATAGTTGGTTGCTCTAGTTCTCTCCATGTTTCTATTTCCCAAAGAAATGGAGACACATTGCAAAAGGTAGGGATGCATGCTTACCCACATTGCAGGCGTTTCAACTTTGTCTTCACAAGTTTGACAGGTATGCCAAATGATCTATACATAGAGATACTTGTATATGTTGGTTTGTTTAAGTCTTTAAAGAAGTGACCTATGTGTGGTGGAAAATATGGGATATTAGCATCTATTTAGAGGTTGAATGTGAGTTAACATTTCTTTCTTAAGTGTATATCATGTGCAAAAAAATACAAGTTTTAGAAACCCATTATTCATTGCATATCCAGTGTGTATACCTTCATAAACCTTGAGAAGAACTTGATTTTTATGAGTTTGAAGAATTTTTCTTGAGTTTTCTCAAAATTTGTTAAACCCGTTGGCTTTTAGTTGGTTATTGTGATTGTTTGTCCTTGATGACAAAACTGGTTTTGGTGATACATGTTGGTGGCACATGATGATTATAGTTGATTTACATGGTCATGCGTTTGTTTCAAGGCATGCATTTGCTTCAGGGTATATATTTTGTTTCAGGTATATGGCATGGTTATTCAAGTATATATGACTTGTCATCATTACAAGTCTCAAGTATATCCAGGTTGATCACTTTCAGATTGTGGTCTGTTTAACTTGGTCTTTTGCAAGTTGTTTTCACATGACATCTTATGTTTACTCATAACATACAAGTTATGACACTATTTTATTGTGATCAATCACTTTGTAGAGTGATCTTGAGCAACATTATTATTTTATATTTGATCACATTGCATTGGTATTTGATATGGCTATAAGGGGCCTTGGTTTATTATTGACTTCCATTGGCATGGCCATTTGAAAAGGTGTTTACACCATTGGCATTTCTTGTAAATTTTTTTTATTTAATTTATACTCCTAAAGAGTATCGAGTATTCTAAGCATGTGAAAAAGGCATTGGTTGATTTCAATGGAATTGACTTTTTTAAAAGTCTTGGCAATGATATTAAGGAATCAATATTTCAGGCGTAATGCTTGTATCGGGTAGTGTTGACCTAATTGTTGAGTTACAACCCACAAAACATGTGTTATTGGCTCTATTCATTAGATGACTTGTTAGTGCAAGGTATTATGGATGTATTTTACTGTGAATGTTATTGTCTGTTGCTTTGAAAGTCATTGATTGTTGAATTGGTGACTTGGCACCGACAACGTATGTTTGGTTATGATGTGGCAAGAATGTGTGTCGGAATCCATGGCAGAAGACTTTGACATCATACTCAAAATCATTATGATTTCTGATTAAATCATGCATATTATTGAGTTTTTGTTACCAGACTTCAAAGCATCATTGTTTTTGATAAAGTATTCGAAAGACTCAAAGTAAAAGCTAGGGAAAACTTATTATGCATCGTGTATAGTTCTGGAACCCTAGCAGCCGCCATATGTTTTCTGATTTGTAGATTGACAGTTTGAAAGAATATGTGTGTAAAGGATGGTTCGATGTTTTGACACTTTGATTGATATTGAACATTGATTGTAAGCTATTGAGAGCTCAAATGTGGAAGTTAGTTAGTGGAGATTCAGTGGCAATTAGCTGGGTCGTTGGGAACTTCTTGACAGGTCATCATGTTTCTCATTCAGTTTCTTCCACCATATATTTGCAAATTTTGTTTAATATGGGCTTTGGATTAGTTGGTTAAAGAGAAGGTTAATGATGTTGGTTTTGTGAATAATTTGTTGATAATTTTTTTGTCAAGGAATCTGTTTGAAGAGGTTGGTTAACAATCCTGTAGGGTTTCTGGTGATTCTTCTCTTGGGTTATAATTGAAATATACTTATCTTGTTTTAGCTGCAAAATTGGTAAAAGGGTTTCTTATTCAAAAACCCTAACTCGAGGTGGTTTTTATAGTTACAAAAATTGTATGCAGAGATTATGTACCTATTTAAAAAGAGTGGTTTTTGGTTTTTTTTTTTTTGATGATGTATCAGTGAAGAGAATAAGGATATTTTCATGAGTACTTCTTAAGTGATTATTTTGATACAAAAAGTTGTTCTATATTGAAAATTTGTTTATTAATTGAGAAGATGTTGATACACAACATTCTTCAATGAAATTGATGAGGATATTCATAGTCTTCTATTGTAATTCTAGGGTTGCAAAAATTGCACTTCTAGGGTTATGATAGAATGCTATAATTTGTTATGCATTAAAAGGAGTTGGTGCTCATGTATCTCATGAAGTTGGTGCTTCTGATTTTTGTGGAGTTGGTGCTCTAAATTAGTGAGGGGTTGGTGCTCCTTGGAGTGGGTGCTCCTAAACTGTGTAGAGTTGGTGCTCTATCTGAATAAAGAAAGATTTTTCGAGTGGTTTTTATTCCCCTAGAGGGTTTTCCACTCAGGACAAAATTCTGTGTTATGTGGTGATTTTATGTGTGTGATATTTTTCTTATTTGTCTGATTTTAATGTGTTATCAAATGCATAATTATTAGTATTTCATATTTGTCAATGTTATGTCACATTTCATATCAATCTTTCATATCTATCAATGCACATTTCATGCATAAAAGGTTCTATTATTAATGTGAGCTCTGATACATGTGAAAGTGTTAAGTTCACCCTTTGTTAATGTTTCATGTTTAATTCATGGTTCATGCAAATATAATACTATTCATGCACAAGTCAAATTTATTCTTTGAACTATCATTTGGTGTTTTGATTCAAAAGTCAAGTTCACTTCACATACTGTCATTTGTCCTCTTGGTTCAAAAGCAAACACAAATTCTTGTTTTTGAAAAAGTTTGCAACTTTTATAAATCATTGATTCATCACCCCCTCTCAGTGATTTCGGTCTTCCAACAAAACCCCTATCCAACGAAGTCATGGGGGTAGGATTCAATAATCGGGTATATGGCAGTGGCAATGGATATTGATTTCATGGGACATAGTACTTTCAGTTATAAGGAACTATGACATGTGAAAAAATAGCGACATAAAAGAGACAACCATCATAAGAAATTTTGTGTATGATAGTTCCTTATGATAAGAGACATTCATATGACAATGAGAAGCTTATCTATCCTCTATGGTCTAGAGACTATGCATAATGAACACATGAGGTAGATGAAGGGTAGTGAAAATGACAATTTAGAGGATAGTTGCACGAAACCTTGTGTGAAGTCTATAAACGAGTACAAAGGATAGAGATTCAACAGTGGACAGTACTAGAAGAGTGTATGGATAATCCATGACATGGGAACATGTTAGTGAGAGGCATAAGTGATAGTATAAGATCATAGAGGGTAGTTAAGAAGAACAATATCAAAACAAAGGTAAATGCAACAATTTTCATGAAGGATCCAAGGGGTGGTCCCAACCACATGATGGTGGGTCAAGAAGAAGTCACAAGAAGAGATCACAACCAATTGTATATGGAATGTAAATCTAATTATATTTTAGAAGCCTCTTATTCCTTACCAAGGCCATTAGTACTGATAGTTTTTCTTAGGTTTTATATTAATTGCTTCTCTCACCTTAAGATTTTTTATTATTCCTGCCCTTTAAAGCAAAAGCAAGTCCCTTCAAAATTTTGAGAAATGTTACAAGTATGCATGTAGATAGTAACCATGTGAAAGGCATGTCTATCACTATCCATAAAAGACAAAGCATAGTCAACTTGGAAAATTTTAAACTGTTATCTTGAGACATGAATGATAGTCAAGAGAATAAGGTAGTCTACAAACCTAGCTAACACTACATAGGTAATAGACTACCAATGATAGTTGCCTAAACTAAGCTAAGAAAAATAACACCCAAGGAAAATGATGGAGGTGAAGGGCAGTCTAAAATTTCAAGAGAAGGGTAGTAAATTCAAAGAAAATCAAGTGAAAAACTTATGATGTTAGCCTTGAAAGGAAAAGGATGGAGTTTATGTTGGTTTGAAGGTGGTTAGGGAAGATTATCTTGTGATGCATAAAAGGGTATAGTAAGAGCCTAGGGAAAATATCATAAGTTTTGTAAGGTAGTATAGTGGGAAGAACTGTATTCCCCAAATAGCCTAATTATCTATGCAAAGAGCATAGTGATAAAAGGGGAATTTATCAATCCTTTAGGCACTCTGCTAGTGTAGAAGATAATAGTCAAAGGGACACAAATGAGTCCATTGCTAAGTGAGCAATGGATAGTGAAATGCATGACAAGATGAGCTAGCGAAGGGATAATGAAATTTGAATCATAAAGGGACAATCACAAACAAGGAAAGTTCATCACAAGCAATGCATAGTACAATGAACGGTCATAGTGAGGAGATTGATATCTCTAAAGATACCTTTGAGCATGAAGTATCCGTCAAGATGTGACTCCTTAAGAGGTAGTCCACATGACAACAACCATGACAACAATGAGTAGAAGGTCTAGTAAAATGGATGAAAGACAAGTAAAGGAGTATGATAATCCATTCAAAAGATACTTATCTTGATTGACCAATGACAATAGAAGAGCATTCAAATGAGACATGTGACAATTATGCCCTAAAATTTCTCCTACGCCTTTAGGAGGTTTTTTCCTTTTACCACTTTGTCACATGTCCTAAAAGCAAGCTTGATTGAGGTTACAATAGTTAAGAAGATGTAATGAAAAATTATGATCAGGTTGCAAGCATATAAGATAGTTTGGGTAAATTGGACAATAGTTGAGAATATCTAGGGACAATTGAGCAATTCATAACACTTTCCCAAGCATTTAAGAGCCTTCTTGGGTGGATAAGGTTAAAGGTAATTGTTATCACCTAAAATTGCAACCTTGTTGAAACCGATGTTCAACACCTCAGTGTAACATTGGAAGACCTCTAAAGATGTGGGTTTCTTGCAGACAGAGGTCAACCTCCAAAGAAGGCCGACTTCCTTTGTGTTATCACCTAAACTATTGATTCTTTGAAGGGAAAGGGAGAAGGAAAATGCATAAAAATGGAACAAAACTATGGTGATACATCGTATTGATAGGAAATCATGAAATGAAACAAGAAGAAAATACACTGGGAAACCTAATCACTATTGTTTTACATACTCAAAAAAACTTCTTTTAGACTTATGCGTCATTCTTAACAGGTTTGATCTACATACACATCTTAGGAAGGAAAGATAAATTTCATAGCTTTAAGGTATGAGTGCAGAGTTATAAAACACAGTTAAAGACTTGCATAATCAAAAGAGAAATACAAAAATGAAAGTAGTACAAACATGAACACTAGTTTCCAAGGTAAACTTTGTGTTGTATTCTAGATTCTAGTTGAGTTACAAAAACATACATTTAGTCGAGAAAGGATTGATAAGAATAACTAACTCTTTAGAGTGTATATCTGAACTATTTACAAAAAGGCAAAAAATGCCTTAAATATCAAAATGTGTCAGCCCCTTAGGGCTTACAAAAAATATCAGGGCTCAAAAAAAAATCTTTCCTTAGATCTTTTGATTGAATTAAATGCTGCATCCCGTGTCCTTGTTGCCTATGTCGGTGAAGAAAACATTCTCGGAGAAGCCTTCTTCAGATATTTCTATAACCACCACAATCACTTCTACTTCTCGTGTCGATCTTGAACCTCTTTGGCCAAGCGCTTTGAATGTTCCTGAGCTCAAAATAGATACACGTTTCTTTTCATCCTGTTGATGCTCTTTAGACTACCACGACTTGCTTTCAGATCTCTCTGATTGGCTGAGTAAACTCCATGCAACTTCTTTGGGTGGTCAATAACTCGTTTTGTAGAATCGCATCTCGGTGAGACACTGAAAGTGTCTCACTGATGAGATTAAATCCTCCTACAACTATCGGCACAACTCATTATCGTCAGCAAGAGTCATAGTGAGCCCTAAGAGTCCGTCTTCTTTCTTTCGCTCCAAACTCACTCCACTTCGGTAAGACCCTACCAGGTCGGCAAAACATCCTGTTGAGGCCATCGCTTCTTCACCGATGCTGCCTCCTTCGTGTATCGACAAGACAACCATTTATCACCAAGAGGTCACAACGGGCTTAATGAGTCATGTCGAGATCCCTTTCTATTGCTGAAACCATACCAAGTCGGGAAGACATCCTACCGAATGTAAGACCTCCTTACTGAGTCTCCCCAAGCTTCACATTACAAACCATATTGGAAAGAGTTTATTGATGTCACCCCAAACACATTCCACTCTACGCGGGCTCTACATTTCCTTTGGCAAGGCCGTGGAAAGTTGGGAAAACTTCATAGCGAGGTCCACCAATCATACCAGTTCTCGCTTTAGTCGCTGAGACCGCATCATGTTGGAAAGACACTACTCTGATGACTGGAAGCTACAACAATGTCTTTTATGTCGGGGAGACCCTCTGTTGGTCGGTGAGACCTTTTGCTTTGTTGGATCTTTCTTCCTGAGCTGGTTCCCCTTCGGCAAGACTTTAGTTGGTCGCTGGGACCTCATGGCGATGGCTTCAACTCTTGGTGATCTCCTTTGTTGTCGGTGAGACATTGGCCTATCAGCCAGACCTCTCGCTGGGCTCCTTATCTTTCAGCGATGAGCTACTTTTTCTTCGGTCGGGGAGACATCGCCATCTTGGTGAGACCTCAGGGCGAAGTCTTCAACTCTTGGCGAGCTTAGCTTGCTTTCGGTGAGACCTCCTTATATCGGCAAGATCTTATGTTGATGTCAAGCTCTTTTGGCGAGGTCTTTACTTTCTGGTCAGTGAGAAATCACGCAGTTGCTGAGACTTTATAGTGAACTCCTCCTGTTTGCTCGAGCTCTCCTCTATTCGCTGAGACTCTCGATGGTCGGTGAGACATCATACCGAAGGCGCTTTGCTTTGGCGAGGGCCTTTCAGTCGGCATGACTTTTCTTTATCGCCCATACCTCACACCGAGGTCCTCTCTTTTTGCTGAGTTGTTTGCTTTACTGTCGGTGAGACATCACCGAGTCAGGGAGATCTCCTATCAAATTCACAAGATTATGCTAAAGCCACATACTTCGGCAAAACTTTGGATAGTCACCAAGACCCCATGGCGAAAGCCCCAACTCCTAGCGAGACCGAATGTTTCCTTGGTGGGACCCCCACTTGTTCATTTTAGTCATCAAGACCTCCTGGTCGGGGAGACATCCTTTGGTTGGCAAGAGATTGTGCCAAAGGCACCTTGATTTGGTGAGGCCTCATTTCATTTCACTTCGGTAAGAGACAAAGGTTTTGCCAAGACATTGTGGTGAAACCACTTCCTTTGGCCGAGATCCCTTCGTTCGTTGAGACATGTCCATGTCGGCAAGACCATAGGGCAACAACTAAAAACTATACTGAACTCAAAAGTCAGGGAGACCTTCTGCGTTCGGCGAGACCCTGTGGCGAAGGGACCAACCTTTGCTGAGAGCCCTTCCGTTGTCTCCAAAAGATTGTCGAGTTGCTGAAACCTCTTAGCGGGCTCAAAGACCTACCTCGAAGTGTCCATCTGTTGCCGAGAGTTATACCGAAGACGTCAACACCATCAGCAAGACATTCCATCCTTGCTAAGACTTGTCTCCGAGACTCTTTGTTACCCCGAACGAATGCAGTCGATGTGACTTTGCCTCTTCGCTGGGACTTTTCACTGAGCATCATAAGTTATCCTGAAGCCCGTGGTCACCATGAGTTTCCCCGAATGAAGATTGAATGGCCTATCGGTCAAAGATCCCGACGCGATAAGAGGTCATACCGAACCCTTCCTGTCACAACGATAGGCTTTGCAGCTTCGTTCGACATGACATAAACTAGGTCATAGCGACCTGTTCAAAACAGAATGTATCAAACCAGCTAGTTGGACAAACATTGAAGATGTCATATTGACATAGCTCTAATGGAGGCTGAGCCTATAACTATTGCAACATATTTCCAACAAGCAGACCTCCCAACTGAATTCCCTGTGAAATGTCATTAGATGCATGAAATAACCCTTAATGGAGATATCTCATTTGGCCCTTATGAACACCTGCAACATAGATGCCTTGCCTGATTGAGCCTGTAGGTGAAAATTGGGTAACAGTAATCAAAGAAGTCTTCAAAAAACAAACATCAACAACATGTATCAAGAAGCAACAGTTGGGTGCCCAAGACAAGGAGAATTTTACCTAGCAATAAGAGGACACTTGCCATTTTATTATTCAAAGTATGTTTCCATCTTTAGGATACAATTTTGAAGAAAAACTAGGAACGCCTAGCCCTCATGGTAGTTAGTTCTAGGCTAGAGGATAGGCTTCTTTCTGATTTAGAGGGATTTTCCTCCATTTGTAGCAAGGTTACGACTATATATGGAGTATTTTCAAGTAAGAGTTAGTACTGTAAACTAGGTTCAACCACTTATTCTGAAACCTCAAGCCTTGTAACGTCATCTTTAATCAAAATCAAATCATTTTTTAGACTATATGTAAAATTGCGAGGCATCTTTATCAATGAAAAAACAAGTTTTAACTTCATTGTATTGGTTCATGTTGTGTGTTTAATTCTATTCATTTTCCTGTGTTCTAATACTAAAACCTCTAAGATCATGCATGATTAAACACCTGCAAAACCTAAAAATTTCTTTTTTATGTGGTGTTTGCTAGTTATAAGAACCTATATTAGTTGATTCAGTTGTGAAAATAACTCATTTTCCTTTTAAAATAATAGAGATAGGTCACATTTTAGCAACATAGCTTAGAACGTAAGGTAGAACAACAAAGTTGTATGAAAAAAAACATCTTTTCATTGAGCATTATATGCAAAAGAGTCTAAACATTTAGTCTTCAATCTTTCTGGTGCTGGCTAGTGAAAAGATCACCGGAAGTCAAAGTCAAAGGGAATAATTTTCATAGTACTTTGTGATTCAAGTGTATCGGGTATCGAGTACTGGGTACCAGGAGGCCAAAAATGTAAAAGTGTTAATGCAAGGTTTCATGTGAAGTGTTCTGGTCTGAGAGCAAAGGTCTAGGAAAGCATGGAGGTTTTGATAAAATCTGAGGTTTGGGAAAATTTATTGGTAAAAGCTGAAGTATCAGGTATTGGGTACTGGGTAACAATGCTGAGTTAAAGTTAAATGTTTAAGTTTTCCTGAGGGTTCGAAGGTTCGGTAACCTGACTAAAAGAGGATAATTACTCGAGAATATGATTTGAAAAGTGTGATATTTATGACATGTTTAAAATGATGACTTCTTAATGATGGTTTTGTTTTCATGAGAGTTTTATGAATGTTTTAAAAGGGATTTAATGTGTGGAATATGTGCTTGTAGGAGAAGTAGATTGCTATGCAACATTCGGGTATGGACGATCAAGCAAATTTGAATCGTGAATAGAATCATATCTAGATCGAGCGATATGTTTTAGGAGTCTATTTTAAGGAGGAGCTTGTGTTGTTGGAATATTGGGAATCTTGGTATTATGAATGAGGTGGAAGAATGCACCAACCTTTGGCGTGATTCATTGTCAAGAGTATTAAGCCCGAGGAAGAACCAAAATGTAGGAACAAAATGTTGAAGTAATCATTTTGAATATATGGGAAGTTCCTACATCCTATTCAGACTCAAGTTATTATCCTATTGATAATAAAGATGAATATCCCGAAAGATATTAACGTGCTAAAGAAGTTTGACATCTGTTGACTTCATCAACAATTCTCCTGCCAGTTGTCATATTCCACATGCCTTGTTTTGATTCATCCCTTGGATTTCCTCTCATGTATTTGTCTTATCTTCCCTGTGTCTTGTCTTTATAAAAGGCTAGGAGATGTTTCATTTTAAGGTAAGTTCAAAATTTTTGGATGTCGAAAGAGCCAAAACTTCTTTAAGTTTTTTTCTTTTTTCCTATTTTCTGAATCATTCCAAATTAAAAACTTGTATGCATATAGAAGCTAATCAATATCAAAGATAATTTGAAAGCTACTGCCTGGTATGAAATATTTTGTAGCTGATTGTTTGTTTAGCTGGACAAGATTGTATGTTGTGACATTTAAGGGTGCATACAGAACATACCCGGTGTCCAAATAAACCCCCTTTCTTTAAAATATCGCATCATTCTATGCCTAGCTATGAAGCAATCTAGTGAAGTATAGAGTGGTTTACTTGGATTTGGTTAATTCTTGGGGCATGCACGGTTAATACCTAGAAGAAATTTTACTTTTCAAGTATTTTGATACTTTATTTTATAATAGATGTTAAAAATTTCAGAAAAAAATGTTAAAAAAAAAGAGATAAATGAATAGAAATTTCATTGCAAATCTTTCGTTTTCATAAAATTGTTGAATGCTTAAAGCTAAATTTACTTAAGTGATAGCAAAGTTGTTTGAAATTCATGAAATGTTATTGCAAATCTGTTGATTTCATGAAATTGTCTGATGACCGGACCAAGAATATCTTTTACTGATCCTTATGATTCCTTTGAGAACGGGAAATTACCGTTTACCCCTCGTGATTAACAACATTATCACAACGAACCCTGATGCGAACCTAGTATGGTCAAGACTTGACATAAATGAGCCTTGGGATTAAGCTGAGTTAGCCTGAGATTTAGGTTGTCCTGGCTCAATCTTTCAAGTAAAGATAGGTTCTCGCGGTTTGTTTGTGAGGATTTATGTTCCAATTTTTTTTTTTTTTTTTTTTCTGGATTTGATTGTGTAAGTTTTTTTGCATCAACGTTTCGGATCACACACAGTGATCCATCATCAGGATGAAGAGTTGAAAAAAGATCCCCTTTTCAACTAACATCGTGATCAACAATATCCCTTATGATGTGAGGATTTATCTGCACTGTTGGTGTGTGACTAACATCGTGATCAACAATATTCCTTTTTCTTGTGTTTGGGAATAATTAATTAACCTAATAATTCCTTGATTTAGTGTTGTAATGTGTTGTACACATTCACATTGAATCTAGGGCCCCTTTTAATAAAGTGTACTTAAATTGTACCTTATTTAGGGTGTTGTAAAGCGTTGTATTACACTTTCAAACTTATCTAGGGTTTCGTTAATTAGTTATGGATTAGAGCTTAATTAGCCCTTTAATTTAAATTCAAGCCCTCTTAATTGCATTTTTCAAGGATCTATCCCGACACCCAATAATGATATTGCATGACATTTAATTTGGAAAATTTGAGGTCCTAGAAAATGGTGCTAGGACCCATTCACCACTAAAGGCGAATGGGTCCTCTCCACATAGGACACCACTTTCTTGGCATTTTTGAAATGAGTTTTTGATGTTATTTCATCCCCTCGAAGCATTTTCATAGAAAGTTGTGCTAGGACCCATTCACCTTTATTGGCAAATGGATCCTCCTCACATAGGACACCCATTTTTGAATTTAATTATGGTGGGATTATGATTTCCAATCCTAGATCTGGCGTTGGCTTGAATTATTTGAATTTTGGGGTTAATTCTTAGATTTAGTATAAATATAAGGTTAATTCACATAGTTTCATCGTAGGAGACCTAGCAAGTTCAAGTGGTCATAAGAATACATTCACAAGAGCATCATAGATAATTTCAAAGGCATTCAAAGGAAAATTAGTGAAGTTTTATTGCAGAAATTCAAGATCATTTCATCATGTCAAATTCATAATGCATTCAAGCATGTTGTTGAGCTAAGATTGTTGATGTAGCATTGGAGATCTACTTGCAAGCATTGTTTCACATCTAATTTGAGATCAATATCTACATTCTTCATGAACACTTCATGTTAGTTTGCAGATTTACATTCCAAGACAACTTCCAAGGTATCCACATTTCATTGTTTCATCTTTCATGCCTCAATTTCATTGTTTCATCATTTTGTTTAATTACATAAAAGGGGTTTGACTGAGTAAAAATCCTATTCACTAACAATCAACAAGTTTTTATCCTCTTGAATGTGTGATTGCAGATTTATAGGTTGAAGATCAAGTGGAGAACAAGATTTGGAGCAAAATTGTCAAAGTTGTCAAGTTGCAAAATTGTCATTCACATTGCAAGAACACAGAAACAAGGCTACATAATTTGTTTCAAGTTTTTGGGAGCTAATCATCGAGGATCTTAGAGTGCAGACATCAAGCAACAAAATCCATATCTTAGTTTCAAAAACCTTAGTAGGGACCCATTCGCCGGTAAAGGCGAATGAGTCCTTTGTGACCTAAAACTAGCCTTCTTGTAGCAAGGTACACATCATTCTAGCCTCTCAAAACTTCCCTCATTGTTTCTATAATAGTTAGGATTGATTTATGATTGTTATTTGCATCATATGTTGCACATAATTGAATGAAACACACACCTAGTGAAAATTAGGTTCATCATTGATACCCTATTGATGGTGAACCTCTTTTCCTATGTTTCAGTTGCAATGTCAGAAAATGTTTAAAATAGGCCTTGGGATGCATATTAAAGGGGTTTAGAGGCTTATTTATGAAGGGTAAAATGCATAAATTTTAGGTCACTAAAATAGGTCCAAATTAAGTGTGAAATTGTACTATCACATAGAAGGAGTACAATTTTCTACACTACACCACTTTATTATGAGATGTTGTTATCAAGAAAGTTGAGTGAAACTATGGGAGAAAGTATGAAATGTGATGTCTTTTTCCACAATTATCAAGAAAGTTGAGTGAAACTATGGGAGAAAGTATGAAATGTGATGTCTTTTTCCACAATTATCATAGATGGAAAGGACATAAAGCTTTCCAGGGAGCCAAGGGCTCCACATATGATTGAGGAAATTGCTCTTGAGGAAAGAATTTATTTTGTGGACATTGGTCCAAACATTTTCAGAACTGAGGAGTTACATGAGGAAAAAGAACAAAGCCTTGCACCCATAGAGAAGGAGATAAAAAAAGAAGAAGATAATAATGAGTTGTGGACGATGTACTTTGATGGTGCTTGTTCAAAAGAAGGGTTTGGTGCAGGGGTTATATTTATCTCACCAAGTGGTAAAACCTTCAAGTTTTCATTTTTTCTATTGTTTGTCTGCACAAACAATGTAGCTAAATATGAAGCTTTGCTGCTAGGATTGAGATTGGCTGAAAGCATGGAATTAAGAAACGTAAGAATGTTGTGGTGGATCTGTTGGTCAACATAACACTAAGGCCTAATGCACTTTTTCTAGTATCTTAAAGGTTGAGGTACATACAAGACCATATGTTCCTGATAACATTCAAAATTGGCAAGTCTTTAACGATGATGATGACATATTGAAATTCTTACAATGTGTTGATCACTATGAAAGCCAAGAAATTGATTTTGGGGCATTTGTTGAAACTATTGATGGAAAGGAAATAGTGTTCGACAATGAGGTTATACAATTGAAGACCAATAAAATTCTTAAAGGTCTAGTTGCTTTGGAAAGGGTTTTTGATGGCTTGGACAAAACCACTCTCAAGTAGAATTCCACACACCAAGATGACCTAGAAGAGGTAACTCTTGGGGAAAAAATTCCTCCAAATAAAGTTTATGTGGGGAAGAAGATGAAGCCCTAGATTAAAGCAATGCTAATTGCTTTATTGAGAAAGTACATGCATGTATTTTCCTGGTCATATGATGACTTGAAGGCCTATAGAGAGGAACTCTTTCAACATGAGATACCACTGAAAGATGATGCTAAACCTTTTAGACATAAAAAATCCTATCAATCCAACTTTGGCACCAAAGATGTAGGATGAGCTTATGAAGTTGAGAGATGGGGGAATCATTAAACCCATTAGGCATTCAACTTGGGTATCAAATCTTGTGCTAGTGAGGAAAAAGAATGGTGACATAAGATTGTGCGTTAATTTTAGAAATCTGAATGTGTCATCATTAAAAGAAATCTATCCACTACCAAATATAGAAGCCATGCTACAAAAGGTAACTGGCTATGATTTATTGTCCATGACAGATGGTTTTTCTGGGTATAGCCAAGTAAAAGTTAAGGAGTTAGAGTAGTACAAGATTGCAGTTACCACTCATTGGGGCACCTATGTCTATGTTAGGATTCCTTTTGGCTTCACCAATGATGGTGCTACATTCTAGAGAGCTATGGATGTAGCCTTCTCTGATTTATATATATCTTCATGGCAGTTTATCAGGATGACTTGACTGCATACTCTAAAAAAGAGGAAGGCAATTGTATGCACTTAGAGACTTGATATTCATTTAAAGAGAATTAGAATATATGATTTCTCTTAATCCCAAGAAGTTGCTTTTGGAGTAACAAAAGGCAAGTTACTAGGGAACATAGTTTCAAAAGGAGTGAGGATAAACCTAGAGAGAGTGGTTGCCATTGATAAGATACCACAGGAAAATAGTATAAAGGGTATTCAATCATTTTTCATATATGTAAACTTTTTGAGAAAGTTTGTAACAAATTTTATAGAAACTACTAGGTCCATTTCAAAAATGTTGAAAAAGGGAGAAGCTATAGCATGGGGTGAAGAACCTAGCAAGGATTTTAAGAATATCAAGAAAGCTATAAAGGAGGCACCTATTTTGAAGTCTCCTGAATTTTCAAAGCCTTTTCAATTCTTCTCTTTTGCCTCATTTCATACTATTGCTACTCTGCTTTTACAAAAAAACAATGAGGGGTATGAACAACCAATAACATTCCTCAACAAGTCCTTACAAGCTATTGAGATAAAGTATGATATAAATGAAAAACATGCTTATGTATTGCTGAAAGTTGTAAAATTTTTTAGGACATATTTGGTTGGTGCAACAATTGTTGCATATGTGCTCACTACTGCTATAAAGGACAACTTTACACAATAAGAGGTTATAGGCAGGAGGTGTAGATGGATAAATAGGATACATGAATTTAATATTGATATCTAAATTACACAATTGGTAAGAGGACAAGGATTAGCTAAGTTGATGGCATAATCAAATTTAGATGCTAATCAAATAAACAATGTTGATGTTGTAGATGTATATCCTATTTGTGATATGCAGACTGCTTGATGGTATAGAAAGATTGTACATTACTTGCAAAACATGTCATGCCTTGAAGGGATGACTAATAATGAAAAGAGGACGTTGAAGATCCAAGATATAAAGTATGCAATCATTGACAATGAATTATGGTGGAAGAATAGGGATGGAGTTTTTCTCAAATGTGTTGATGAAAAATAGGCCCTAGAGATTTCGAATGAGATGTATAATGGTGTCTGTGGTGGTCACTATATGGCCAAAAATACTGCTCATAAAGTTTTGAGAGCACGGTTTTGGTGGTCAACACTTTTCAAAGATGCACAAAAGTTGGTAAGGGCATGTGATGCATGCCAAAGGTTTGCAGGTAAGTTAAATTTTTTAGGAAACTTACCCCTTAGGATAGTTATAGTATAAGCACCATTCCAACAATGGGGGATTGATTTTATTGGTGAAATTGCATAAAATTCTAGTGGAGGGCATTCATGGATATTGGTGGCCACATATTACTTAATTGATTGAGTCCATTCCTACAAAGAAGGCCACTAGTAAGGCGGTTATAGATTTTTTGATAAATAATATTCTAACCAGGTTTGGTTTACCAAGAAAATGGTATTTGATAATGGTATGTGCTTTAGGTTAAAGGAATTTGTGGACTCCTACAACAAGTATGGGATTTCAATCTCATAGTCATCCCCCTATCACCCCTAGCGAAATGGACAAGCTGAGTCTAGTAATAGGAGTTTGATGAAAATTATCAAAAGGGTGATAGAGAAGAACAAAAAGGCCTGGGACTCTAAACCAAGACAAGCCTTAAGGGCTGATAGGGTAATCGTCAAAAACACAATTGGGCAATCACCTTATGACCTAGTTTATGGGCTTGAGGAAAGGATGCCTATGAATAATTTACTACAAGTATACAATTTTTTTCAAGAGCATGAGGATGATACTACAAATGAAATGAAACAAAGAATCAATACTTCGGTTGAAATTTATGAAAAAAGGAGAGAAGCACAACAAAAAAAATTGAAGATGTAGTTGCAAGTTAAAACTTTGTATGATACAAAATCTTCTTCTAGAAAGTTTGAAATTGGAGATATGCTATTGATGTGGAATACCAAAGCTCAAGAGAAAGGTAAATATGGAAAATTTGATGCTCTCTGGCTGAGACCATATATGATCAACAATACATATGGGGAAGATTCATATTTCTTGCAAAATTTGACTGGAGAACTCTAGGAATTGCCAGTACATGGACAATTCCTGAAGCCATACTTTTCATAAGGTATGCTTTATTCCATGTATAATGTATCTTATGTATAGGTTTGTATATACGTTTTCTTTGCTCTATTTTCCTTGTCTGGGTGATTTTCCCTAGTTTTGGTCTCTCTGTATTTTGTCTGGTCTACTCTACCATGAGATTCTTAGGATCTTGCTTTGTTATGGAAGAAAAAACATCCCCAACTGAAGCTACTAATAGGACTATTATTTTTTTTTTGGTTTCTTGAGTTACAGTTAAAATTTTTGAGTTTTCACAAGTTATCTGTAGGCTAGGGTTTCATGTTTTATTCATTAGGGTTCACCCAAGAGCTAAAACCCTCTTAAAACCCTAGCAATGCTTAAACTTTAGCTTTTTCTTATAATCGATTGTTGACCTACTGAGCTTGTTTTCGGTTCCTTAAGTCACAACTTAAGTCATTAGCATCATTTGTGAACCGAACCCTTCATCCTACTCTCATCAGTTGCATCCCATTTGAAATATTTGGTTAAAGTGCTAAGTCCTATGGGTCATGAAATTTTATATTAACACATTATGTCTAATGTTCTGTGTCTTAGGTTTAAAATAATTTAAGTTTAAGTCTTATGATAACCTAGCGAATGGCCCCAACTTAAGTAAATACTTGGAGCAAGTGCATAAAAATGTCTTAAATAAGGCTTAGCCTGATCCCACACGTGAATGTGTTTTCTTTTAATTTGTCCCTACTCGCTCGCATGAATAAAATATTCACAAAAAAGGTTGCGGGATAGCATGCGAATGCCATGTGTCCAGATTTCAAAGTGGACCCTGCAGGATTACGAAAGGTATTGATGGTAGGCTTATGATCTAATGTTTCATATTGAGCTACGTGGAATCATATTGACCATTCCTCGCCATCCCGTGGGGGCTGTTTCAAAGGATCTATGATGCTTGCGGGATGACAGGAGGTTGCCAAGTGGTAACATCTTGATCATCTGATGGACTATTAATGCCAGAGAAATATTTCATTAAATATTTAAGACAGCATAGGGAGGATTAAAAGGCATAAATCCGAGGACACGTGGATTGTGTTGATAAAGCAGTGCTGGAGATGATTTGATCCTGGCTGTCCGATGTTACAAAGGATTAAACATATGGAAATTTTTTCCTAAGTATTGGCGGATGCGTGGGAACTTAACCAATGCACACATTGGAAACATTGCATCATCTAGTGGTTCTTCTTGCAATCCCATAGCCATGATATTCTTCTTAATGCATGATTCAGAGATTGCAAGGGATTGAAACGTCATCCTTTTCAATGCTTTGCAAAGGTGGTGGGGCCTGTAGTGACTTGTAAAAGCTTTTCCACATGGAAAATTTTTATGGGCTCGATGTTGTAGTATAACCAAGTCAAGTTATTAAAACTTGATTGACTCCATCTGAGCCATCCAGTTGTCTAGGTCACCATGAGATTGATGGCTGAAATTTAAAGTTGCAAAATTGAGTTGATAGAGCCATTCTAGTTCATGCGAGCAAGCAGTAATGGCAGACATGACGTCGTTAAATCAATTTGAAGATATTTTCACAATAAAAGCAAGAATTAAAGCATAATTCAAGGTTACCAAAGAATTCAAAAGAAATTAAAGATTGGTCATGTGAAGTGCAAGCTTTCAGTGACAAGAATTAGGGTTTCTAGCATTCGAATACCAGTAAGTACAAATTTACCTCCTTTGTGCTAAATTTCTAGTGAATTTGTGTGAAATTTATAGCCGAGTGTTCTAAATTACTTTATAGAAGTTCTTTTAAGGTTTAAAATTCATTAAATAGTCTTCATGCATCTGTTCTAAGAAAACCTAGTTACCTTAAAAGAAACCTTAAGCTACATTGTAGAGAACCCTAGGTTGCACAATTGTTAAAGATGACACCCCCCAAAGGCTCAAACCATTGTTTCCACCCCCAAAAGAGGCCTTCATGAAGGTTTTTTATCCCAATTATCGGGTTCAACAATGGATAAAATCATAGGAAAATTGATGGTGCAAGGCCCTGGGGCAATGAAGGGAATTGTTGACAAATACTATGCTGTTAAGGATGTTGATTTAGGGAAGGTTTCTAGGTGAGAGATTTTCAGATATTGTAATGGAAAATTGAATGATAAAGTTCCAAGCTACAATGGTTGGACTCTGGATATGGGGAAGTTAGCAGTTTCAAATGTGTACATGGATATTGACTTATTGAAAGCAATTGCTGCTAACTAAGATCCCAAAATTAGGGTTGTGAGATGACATACATGGGTTGAAATGATTAAGTTAACTAGGGAAGGGATAATTGGTGTCTTCAATCTTAACCGTAATGCCACAAAGGAGATTAACTTAGAAGCCCTAAAAAAGGAATATGAACAAAACAAGAGCACATATAGGGTAACAATATTACCGAAATTCATGGCAAAGGAAAAGGGAAGAACCATAATGAAGTTGACATCTGTAAACAAGGAACCCTTTAGGGTCAATTTTTTTGAATTCTATTTTGTGAGAACCTATCAAACCCTGTGCCAGATTTTAGGGTTAGACACTATTCAACATATGCCTATAGCTCTCATGTTTATGGTTGTGATTATTCAAAATATGTGGGTCAATGATGAGTATGATTTTGCTACATATTTATCTGACTCTATTCATAAGGCACTAGTAGCCATGAAAGCAGGTGAAGGTAGGGTTAGATTTTGGTGGTATTCCTTGTTATGCCACATATTTTTGGCAAATGGAATCAATAAGTTTGGCCCTAATTTTCCACTCAAATTAAGGGATGAGAATAAAGAATTCCTTCTAGTCCAAATTTGGACTCATCACTTGGATATGTACTATAAGACATCAAGTTTTTTCATATTCACCAACTTATTTTCTGCATAGTTGAAAGGATTTTTGGTGAAGAATGTGCCTAGAATCCCTAAGGAATTACATGATTTTTGGCGGCCTAACGAAAGGAGACCTGAATTAGGGATTGACCACAACTGGGGAGACATCATCCCACATGTAGATTGTACAGTTCTAAGAGTATATAGAACAAATATTGCTCCACATGTATTCCCAAGACTTGGTTTTCTAGAGGTTATGTGGTAGCTAGGAAAAGTTGAAGATACACATTTGGCAAGATAGAAGAAGGGAACTCTTTTATTTTATTTTACTGTGTTTTTTGATTTTGTTATTATAAAGGATGGATGGAAGAATAAAATTGAAATGATTAAACCTATAAAAATGAACTACAGAGCCATAAACCATGATCCTGAAGGTTTCATTGAGGCATTGAAGGTCAGAATCAAAGGAGGCAAGTTCTGGCACAATTTTGACTATCTTGAGGACATTGTCAAGAATGATTTTGATTTACAAAAGGTTGAAGATAGGAAGGTAAAGTGCCTAGCCTTTACAAAATTGGAAAAGGAAAAGAAGCAAAAGGATACTAGGTTTAGTGTCACTTTTATGGATATTGCATATGAAATGTTGAGAATTGAAGCAATTTTTAAAAACTTTGATAAAGTTGTTGGGCAGCTTAAGGAGTAGAGAATTGAGATAGATAAGGGGAAGGCCATTATGGTTGAAGAAAGGCCTACCTACCAACCACCCAAGAAATAATATGTCTTCACGAGAAGACTGAAGGGGATAGTAAGGAAAGAACAAACAACAACTACTCCTACTCAATCTGAGGAGTCTAGAGCTTCTTCCCCTATGCAACATATGCCACCATCCCCACCTCCATTGTCACCCCACAACAAATAATTGATTTGGATTTACCTCCTAGGGAGCCCTCTCTAAAGAAGAGGAAAGTTAAAGCTACATGTTTTGTTGATTACCCAATGGATTATGATGATGAGGTTGTAGTTACAACCAATGAAATCATAAAACATTCCATCACCTCCAAGGGAGATAGATTTGACAACTCCACAAGATAGGGTTACTAAGAAAATTTTGACTAGAGTAGATAATCCTGATGAAATAAGGGAAAGGACCTACACTAAGTTCATGACTGATGATGCATTTTTAAAGGCAAATGTATTCAAAGAATATGTGGAGGACAAAGAAAGATGAATTTGAGGGAAAATTTAACCAAGAAGTGGCAAAGTCCCTAGAATTTCCAAGGGAGGTTATTTCCTCAAGATTAGTTGTAGACATGAAAGAAAACCAAAAGGAGCTAACCCCTAAGGAAGGTAGAAGGATTGTAAGAGAAAGTGGTTTACTTCTCTTACTAGAATGGGACCTAGCATCTGCTATAGATTTTGACACTGTGATAAAGCATGATTCACTTGTTTTTTTTACAAAAGAGGAAGTGTTATGTGCCTTACAAGGGTCTACATTCAACATATAGTGTGATACATTAGCAATTTGGACTTTGGAACCTAATACAAATAAGCTTCTAGTGATAGAACCAATAGTAGACCTAAGAGGGGGTCTCATAATCAAAAGGGTTTCTAACACCTCGACAACAAAGGAAACAACATTGGTAATTAATGTTGCACATTTTACCAAGGAAATTGTTGAATCCTTTTAGAAGAAGTGTGATGATGAGATTAGGAAATACAATGAATTATTGATTGAATATAATAAGGACAAATAGAGGTTGTCAGATTTGGAGCTAACAGTTGAGATGTTGTAGAATCAACAAGTGCCACCAATGTAGCCAATTGCTCCATCTTCTTCTTCTCCACCTCCTTGTCCAGCTCGATCACCTCCTCCACCATATTTGGAGATGGTTGTATATGATGAGAATAGACCAATTGCAGAAATTGCTCCATACACATCAATGACACCTCCTCCTAGAACAAGAGTGAGCAAAAGAGAGCTGATTTAGAAGTTAAGGGTTTAAGAGGAATTGTTTGAGTTGTATGATGAAAATAACATACTTATTATTTCTAATGTTCTTGAACACTAAATGGGAAAGGAAATAAAAAAGAGTGAATAGTGTTCATTCAAACTATTCTTTAATGTTTGATTCAATAAGGATACATTTGAAAGGGATAGATCAATTTCTATCTCATTGATACAAGTGTGGGTACCCAGGCTTAGTCCATTGGCCACCATGGTTGTAGGATCTACTCATGAGCTTAATAAGCCACCACAAAATTCCCCCACATACAAGGTAGTGAAAGGAATGTTGATTGTCAAGGGTTAGTGGATCCACTAGAAAAGAGAATTAGGGAGTTGCTTCAACAATTTGATGAGAATGACCTTGGCCTCATGCTAGACATTTTGGATATCAATGGAGCTGTAAAAATGTATGAATAGTGGAGGGCACAAATGGATACTATCATTGCTGCAAAAGACGATTTGATTTGTGAAGGTGACTATGTCAAGATAGATATGTTAAAGAATAACATGGATAAATTATCCATCACTAGTACATTCTTGGAAGAATTTGATAAGGATGCGAATTAGGTGATGAAGAAATATGGCCCATATAGGACTAAATTGGATGAATTCATGGCATTCAATTGGCCATCTGAAGAAGATTATGAGGCCTGGGAAAAAAAGTATAATCAAATATCTGACGTGTAAAGTCTCTTAATGAAGTGGATATATTTTTGTATTTTTTCACAATCAACATTTCCAAAAGTTTTCAACAACAACAATAAAGGGTTTTTGTCTTCTAGTACAACAAGGTTTTTGTTTTCACTTGCCAACTCAACTTTTCCTGGTCCATATTAAGGAGAATGAAGAAAATGAGTGGAAAAGAACCAATAATCTCCATCAAAGGCACTTTTGGAGGGACAATTGATTACTTAGAGTAAGTATAACTATTTTTGTCCTTGTCATATTCCATCTATGAGCAAGTAGTTGTACTTGTATTTTTGAAATGTAAATGGATGTCAAATGAAAATATGACATGTGTAATGAGCTGAAGCTTGTTGCTCCCTTGTTTTATAAAAGGGAATTCAAGGTCATTTGCACAGGATGATTGATCAATTTTGGAGAGTTTTGTAATATAGGCATAGAGAAATTAGGTTTGAGTCATTTTCTAGGTTGTTAGAGTCTAGTTTTTTCTATTTTTGAAAGAATTGTATGATAGTACTATCATTTCTATATACAATGGCATACTTCTAAATCCAATGTTCTCCTTTTGTATATTTCACAATGGTCATGAATGAAATAAATCAGATATCTTTCAATTTATCTCCATTGTCTTTCCTTTGGATGTTTATATTTTGTTAATGCTCTTATTCAAAGAATAAGTTAAATTCTTTAATAGAGATAGAGATTTGCGTGGATGTATACAAGGATTTTATAAGTATTATTTGCTAATATTTTTGAGTTTAATGGTGTAATGCATCATTAAATATATTTTTTATGTTAGGGGGAACATTGTTATGCACTTTCAATTACATTTTTTATGACTCCATTCCCTAGATTAATGCACTAATCACTAAAGCTGTGTCTATGTTGCATCTCTAGGGTCTTTCACACACAAACATATTAAATATTTAAATTCATTTAGGCTTTTGTTGAAAATTTTCATGAATTATCATGTTCTACAGCTATGAAATGTTAAATGCTTAAAGATATTGCCAAATCTTTTTCATTTATATAATTATCAATAAATTATGTGTAGGACATATCTATTGTTTGCAATGTTCAAGATAAATTGGCACAATAGATCTTGAGAACATTGTATGGGATCACCCTCCTAGGTTTTGCAGAGCCCAAAGTGTAGAGGGAAAGTTATTTAACTTTCACTTGTTCATTGGCCAATCCCCTCAGATAATTGAACATTGGTAGTGGCAAAACCATAGATTATCTATGAGATCTAGTTTGGAATTAAAAACAACCAACCCCACTCATGCAAAATATTTCTTTATGCCCAAAGTTATTGCACTTGTAACAAACAATATTATATTTAGGGGCTAAACTATTTCGCCTTACTTTAGTTTTACAGTCAACAACCCTATGACCAAACTTATTGCATGCATAACAATACCCATAAAAGAACTGAGAGATCACAACATTATGTCTTGGATGCACAAAAGAGTTCTTCCTCATATAATCATTTATTCTTGCCTTATTTCTACAATTACTGACCAAATTTATTGCAATAAAAATAGTAACCATGAAAGGATTGAGAGAACCTAGAAGTAACAATCTATTTATGAGGATATTTCTTAAGTCCCTTCTTTTGATTGTTGACAATTTGTGAAGTCATCATCCAATTTCTGTCTCTCATCTTTAATATTTTTAGAGTCTTCAACATAGTCCTTTTCCTTTTTCATTTCAGGGATATCGGTCTTTGAGTTATGACCTCATTCAAATCCAAGACCACCCTTATTCTTTACAAATCTTTGACAACTGATTATCTCACCAATAATATTGGTGCTTTTCTTGAGTTTTAGGCCTTTGTCTATTTGATCCCTTTCTTTCTCCAATTATTCCCTCAAGGAGACAATTTCTTCTTCAAACTTGGAGCATTGAATTGATTTATCATTCAATTTATTGTTCAGACAATCTACAACCCTTTTACCTTCTTCAACTTGAAATTTCAAATTGATGATTGTCTCTTTTGATTCTTTGAGTTTGATCTCAAATTCTCCATTTTATTTTCTTGCTACATTCAGATCTTCCAACATTGAAATAAGTTCTCCTTCAAAGTCAACCTCACAATCTTCTTCATTAACTTATTTCATATCCTTATTCTTATCATCTTCTGAAGGACTCTTGACATTGTGCAGTGCTTCAATTCCCATTTGTTGCACTCCAAGATCTACCTTAGTTGTTAGGCTATATCAAGTCACTTGGCTCTGAAACTAATTGTTGAACACACATGAGTACTGAGAGGGGGGTGAATCAACACTTAATCAAATTATTTTCATTCATCAACAATTAATCACATGAAATTCATGAAAAGCAAAAGAACACTTAAGCATGCAACTATAACACCAATTTTACGTATAAAACCCTACAAGGGAAAAACCATAGCAAAAAATTTGCTTGGCTCTATTGTCCAAATCCAACCTCACAAATAAAAACAAAATTTAACAATAGGTTTTATGGTTTCAACCAAAGGAAATTTACAACCCCTTGCACAATACAACACTTACAACATAGGTTACAACCTCAACATACTACTGGAATATTTCAACACTTTTGTTACCTCCATCTCACTACTTTTGGTACACTTATACATACTACTACTTAGCAAAATTTGCTTCCTTCAGCTCACTGCTTTCAACACACATTCTTATACTTATATTTGTACATACTTCTTCATAGTTTCATAAAAACTCACTATTGAGTTCTCTGAATTGGTCCTTACCACATTTCATTATCAAAAGAGATTTTGCGGATTCATAATTGCATAGTACCTTCCAAAAATATTCTCCACACGTTCACACACCTTTCCAACAAATTTTATCTTCTATTTGTATCCTTCACAATCTTCAAAAAGTTTCTCCTTGTCGGCTAATCATACAACATGAGACATGCATCAACCACAACAAGTCAGCTCCAAAATCATCTGCGATAGAAGGAAATCATACACGATTCAAACTTAGAGATAGTCATAACCTATATGCCATATAACACATATTCAAAATTGGCACATGGTCCCAAACACTTGGCACAAGCAACACAACATATCAAGTTGGCCTGAAAACACTTATCCTTCTTCATATTAGCTCTAGACTAGGAGTGGTATCAAAGAAACAAAACTATCATCGTGCAGACCATGTCAAGAACACATTATGCCTTGTCAAACATTCCTATACACCCCTTTTATCAATTTAGATCATTTCATGTTGGTGCAAATGGTTAGTACTCAAGATATCAACTTTATATGGATTGTGGTACATGAGAGGATTAGATATTAACTTGCAGATCTTCCAGACAACACACTAAGACCCAACCATGCATCTTAAAACCTCTTTACACAAATTTGGGCAATTACTTGTTGACACAAGTCATTTGAACACCAAAAGACTAACCTTCCAAGTTTCCAGAACATAGAAAACATACTTTCATTTACAAAAATTCTGGTGGGGCACCAAATCATATGAAACTTGAATTGAGCAAGCACACTATCTACAAGAAAATAAATCCAAAACTACAAGGGAAAAAGAGATAATACGGTGAAGTGTGAAGACATTCCGTTTAGCCTTAGTCAATACTCTTAGGAACCTAACTTTTTCTTACCTGTTAACACTAGAGAGCAATGCAGTACCACTTATGCTTAGAAACTTGGAACATGCATACCTCATAATTGTGTTGAGCTATCCTTTTTAACCACAAGACCATATCTTCATCTACAGAGAAATGCAAAGCATTTGATAGAGTTCCTATGGTGCCAACAATTTTTCCTTTGAAAATTTGGATCTACATGCATTTCTCTTCACACCCCATGTGAAGTCTTTCATTAGGAACATCAATCAAATCACTTTGACATCCAACCATAAGGTTTAGAAGATAAGGTACAATTGTGTACTAATGACATCATTATAGCCCTTCAACACAACCTTCATTAAATACAACATACAAGTACATGCGATAGCTACATAAG